>CAJPEX010003025.1:0-25844 GCA_905338405.1 Notodromas monacha | reverse complement strand
ATATATATATATATAAGCCCACCAGGTGAGCCCAAAACAAACCGAGCCTCAAACCCATCGATCTTGTTTCTCCTCCCCAGGAAACAACCATTAATCGATGGGCCAGACAAATGAGATTTCGGGCTTGCATAAGAACCATGGACCGGGGAAAATATCCCTCCTTATTTCTTCTCCATGGCATTTTTTTTCTTCTTCTTCAAAACCATTTTAGTCGGAGTATTTTTTTTATAAATAAGTATTCAATTTGCATGATTTAATTTTTTCTTATCCTTCAATAAATCCTCCCGGTTTCCAAGCAGAGAAGCGAATCGTACCGACCATCTTCGAAGTACCAAAAATTTGAACATTCGCCCAACTTTATATTTACACGTGATGCAAACCTCAAGAATTGAACAAAATTTAGACTCATAAAAACAGTCACACTCGGTATACGAAACCATGATTTGAAGAGGCTTCTGCAATGGTAAAAAAAAACTTGCGATGTACCCCGCACAACAAAAAAATTACAGTCCAATTTAAATTCATGCACTCCAGTGGAAAAATCACGTCTTCGCAAAATAAAAGCTGGTCGCAATTTATTAACTTCCGAGTGTTTTTGAAGAGGATATTGATTGTGAAAAGTGATCGCTTCATAAATTACTAAAATTTTATGAAGCAGTTTAAAATGTTACAGGTGAATTCTATCTCAACAAATGCCAAGGGATCAGAAATAATTCGACGTGGAAATAATTTCGTTGCATATAGAAGCCCTTCAACATTGGTAGAGAACCTATATGGGACCACAAAAAATTGTTATACAGAGTAAATCGTTGTAGACAAAATCGCCGTAGAGAAAGTCATGTGCATTTGATTGTAAACGCAATTCAGCTTCTTCAACTCGCAAAATAAAATGGAAAATTCGCTTCAAATTTTATTTTTCTGTTCTCCATACGTTAAACTCTACTGAACAGCTAAAGAACTCGTGCTTGCTCGAGTATTAGAGCGACATCTGGAAAACCTGACGCGCAAAACTAAGACTCAATCTCTCATCGTTACTCGAATTCTTTGCATGAATTTGAAAAAGAAAAAAAACCTCTCATCTTATCCATTCGAGGATCTTCGACAAAACCTGTAAGTGAAACTTCTGAGAAAAAAAAAAGCGAAACCCGGATTTTTGCAAGATGATAAAACATTTATTTTGTGTGAGTAACTTCGGGTTGAATGTGCATTTCGAATAATGCAAAAGAAACTTGACTTATTGCTGTGACTAATTCTGTGAACCAGTCAGAGAATCAATACAGCACTTGTTCCTAGAATTTCGTCTGTTCTACTTTGTTGCTGGTTTGTGAATTTGTCTGTTTCTGTGATCCATGTTTTGTCTGCTATATATTTTTTGGATAAATCATAAATGTATCCACAGTTTAACCAGGATAACTTGAACTTTCTCAAGTCAAATACAGTACCTTCCTATCTTGTAATTTTTTTTTAGTCCCCCACTGACTTTTCTAAGAAACAATTCATTAAAACTTCCCAAATTCAATGGCATTTTCTTTCAAACCTCCCCAAGTTCAATTTTTTGAGGCCTTTGGCTACTACAATATTTTTTGACACAGGAAAGAGAAAAGCAATAAAAAATTAACTTGATGTGTTTTGAAAGGAAGTTCAAGACTAATTGGGCAAATAAAGTCCTGCCTCCAAGTTCAGCATCCTGTCAACTCATTCAAGAAGTAATTTAAGGCCCAGAAAATCACCATCAACAATTTCCTGCAATTCTTCTATGATTCCAACAACAAAAATACTCTTTTCCCTAACTCAAAACCTCCATAAGTCAATTTTTTTTTGCTGGTCCCTTGGAATTATACTTAGAAAAGTTGGACTGTATAATTTAAAAATTCAATTTCCAAGTTTCCAACAGAGAAAAACTAAGCATCAATAAAAGAAAGGAAACAATTCCTCAAATCTATTTTCCAGTACACCCTGCTCTGTTCTGTGCTGTCAGTCCTTGTCACAGAAGGTCCCCCCCCCCCCAACTATCAGTCCAGGTCAGCCGGGAAAAAAAGGGCATATTATTTGACCTGTGATGACACATGAGCGTGTGCCACGCCTTCGCGCACCCCCTGAATCACGGTTGCGCCATTGCCTCAAGCTGCACGATGTGGAGTCAAATGAACACTGAGCCCAACTGAACGCCGGGACAGCTCAGCGTTGACCAACTGAGCGCCATGGAAAACTGAGTGCCACACAAGTCAAGCGTTTCAACAATTATTCTCATCAGAAAAAAAAAATGAGCAGCGCAAACATGTGACCTTTTCTTCATTATACAGTCTATAATATGAAAATCCTTCATATTTACTGGAAATGAAGATTGCTGTATTTTATGTGATTTATTTCTGCACAAGGGAATATCTGGAAATTAATTCCTTTTTGTGTCTCAGCACTTTTCTGGGGACTCAAGTGAATTAAATGGAAATTCCACAGATCAAAGTAAATCTTGCTAATTTCAAAGCAAACAATTTTTAAAAAATGGATACAGAGAACAATGGAAGTTGGGTTGCGTTCAGTTTTTGCACTGATGTAAAGGGTGTGGTCCAGAATCTCTAGGTACAGTAAAATGGAAACTGGTTAACAAACCCACCAATGAATGCACTTTTTTTTTACAAAATTTTGCACTCCATGGCAAAAAAATAAATCATTTCAGAAACTTTCACAAAAAAAATCCCTAAGTTTACAAACTAAAATTGTAAAATAAAAAAATGGAACTGAAGATGAAATATGATTACAAAAATTCATTTTTGCCTTTTTAACCTCATCTGCAATTTTCAATGATGGGTTTGAGATAAGTGATATGAGTATTTTGTGTTTTTCAAATGTCATTTTTTATTTTATGGTGATCAAATTGTTTTTCTTTTCTCTCTTTCATGTACATTATTTTCTTACTTTCATAGTCCCGTCGGCTTTTTTGATGTGAACACTGTCGACCACGAAAATTTGCAAGAATTTTGCATGAGGATAAGGAAAAAATTGCGGGATTCTTCAAATGGAAGATTTTCTCATTGAAAATTTTCTCAGTCAATTATTTGTCATATGAATGTTTGTCCCTTGTCCCCATATTTTCGCCCATTGCAAATATACGGTATTTTTTTTCTTTACCCTCGGAAACTAAACCGACGATTTTGGCATATACTGTAATAATTTCGCGAATTTCCATCCGATCCTCGCCTCTGTTCTCCTCCCAAACAATCAAACCATTGTCTCAATTTTCACCCCACGTAGTGTGACCCAGAGAATAAAATCTCCACCTTCTCCCTCTATAAATCGTCACCACATTTTTCCCTACTTTTTTCCCCCCGAATTCCACATCACACATTGACAGGATGATGACCCTCCTGTGCAAAAATCGTATGCACCGCCCGCGTATTTTGGCAGCTGAGAGAGAGAGAGAGAGAGAGAGAGACACACACACACACACAGACATGCACAGAAGCTAGAGATGGAGAGAAGAGGAAGAATGCAAAATTCCAGTCCCCCTCATCCTCCCCCGTGTTTGCCAATTTCCCCGAAAAGCTTGCTTGCATTTTGGCCAGAGTCCCCGCGAAAGATTTGAATGAAAATGGGGGCGAATTCGTACGCGTCACATGGCGCTCTGGACTTGCGTTTTCTTTTATAACTTTGCCGTTTGCTGTCCGACGCAAAAATTGCTGGAATTTTCGCAGTTTTTTTTTTTTTTTTTTCGCCTTCCCACACGCAACGAAATTTTCAAGGATGAATTTTGACTAAGAATGCGGCCAACACATACGAAAAGAAGGCGTTTAGTGATGATGAATTGAACGATTATAGAGACTCATTCGGCAGTCTTTTGAACGAGAATTTGAAAGTAAATACCTGTACCAGAAATTTCAGACTGGATTTTTCTTATTTCCGCAGAAAATGATGAAGCACAGGCGAATTTTCCATTAAATGATTGATCGAGTTCTTCATCGTAAAAAGCCTTGCGAAATATTTTTGGCACAAGCCGTCAAAAGTTTCCGCATAGGAAAACTATCCGTCTGCTCGAAAATCAAATACTGTACTGCATTTCAGACATTTAAATTTATCAGAAAAGACAATTTTCCTTCATGAAAGATAAATTTGGGAATATGCAATCCAAAAGAGGTGAAAAAACCAAATTCTCAATTTCATTTTCAGCGGAAAAGATCCAAAGCTTCGAGAAATTCGACCCTCGAATGCTCGATAATTTACTGTAAAAAAAAAAAACTTGTTCCACGAAATTTATCGACGAAACGGAAACCTGCACAATTTCAAATATCTCTGAAAATGTGTCAATATTCCATTTATTCATTTATTGTTGGTCCACCGAAACGTTTGCCGCGATGTTCTCAAGAGGGGGGAGAAAAACTGGCTGGGGGGAAAAACTGCTGAATAAAATCTGCTGGACGCAACTGGGCTAAACATTTCAATATAAACCGGATTTCCGCCCGTTTTTCATGGCGAACGACCGGAAACAATATCCATGCATCCGGTGCGTCAACCGCGACACCCGAGGAAAATCAATAATCCCTTGGACAATTCAAACCATCAACGCTCCCCCCTTTGCATCATCCCTATAGACCATGGGCATGGCTTTCAGGAGGGATGAAATATAGAGCCAAAAAAAAAATGTTGTCCAAGGAATGTAGTCAAAAATGTATGGAAAAACTGTTTTGTAAGCAATTATTCAGAAACAAAAGTCACAACATAAAGAGGGATGTGGTTCATACGGAATACGAAAAAATCAAGACAGACAATTTGAGACAGGACAAATCAAGACAGAAAATTCGAAACAGGGACAATTTCAAACAGAAAATTTTGGAGACTGGGACTGAATGTCCATGGGACATGGACAATATGAGACAGGGACAATTTGAGGCAGTCCCAAAGTAACTCGGCACACAAAATTTGTATTTATTTTTCACTTGATTTGGTTTTCCCAAGATTCTTTGTAAATCTTGGGGAATTTTATATTCTTTTCAAAATTTGAACGCTGGAAATATGCTTTGTCTAGAAATATTCCATCATGATATGTGTGTGCTATAGATATTTTTCTATACAAGGTTTTATGTATAGAAATTTGTGTAATTTTTCTTGACCATAAGAGAATATTTTGTGCAGTTTACCTCTGCCAATATTAGAAATTTGAGACAGTCCCAAAGTAACTCTGCACACACAATTTGTTTTTCTTTTTCACTTGATTCTTTGGTTGTCCCAAGATTATTTGTAAATCTTGGGGAATTTTATATTCTTTTCAAAATTTAAATGCTTAAAATATGCTTTTTCTAGAAATATTCCATCATAATATGTTTTTGCTATAGATATTTTTCTATACAAGTTTTTATGCATAGAAATTTCTGTAATTTTTCTTGACCATAAGAGAATATTTTGTGCAGTTTACCTCTGCCAATATTAGAAAATGATAAAGGATGTTCTGATGTTTTTACGCATATTACAGAGTATTACAATGGATCAAGAGAGGAATGAAAGCAAGAAAATGCTTCTGTCTCAAATAGCTGTTGTTTCAAAATTCTCTCTGTCTCCAAATGTACCAGTCTGAAATTGTCCTTGTCTCCAAAGGTTTCTGGCTCAAATGGTCCCTATCTCCAAAAGTTTCTGTCCTGAATTGGCCCTGTCTCAAATTGGCCCTGTCTCCAAATGTCTGTCTTCATTTTTCCTACATCTAGTTCATACCGCATTTTGAGTCTTGGGCATGTTCAAATACAATTTTGATTGATTGATGAATAAGTTTATTTTCTGCTTTTCAGCATTCACAAGGTAAAAATAATGTTCTTACATCCAAATCGCCTCCCCTCCCTGCCCACATCCATCTAAACACATTCCATCAAGATATAAACTAGACAAATAAGCTATATATGGGTATTAAAAGAAAATAAAATACATCCCAAAATGAAAAACTGATATAAATGCACACAACCCCTCCCCCACCCCAATTTGTTTGGCAACCTGTTCAAATCACAAAATGTACAAGGCACTACCTCTCAAATAAGATATGAGGTAGTGATGTTGTTGGTCTACAAGGAATTGGCTTCAAACAAGTTCCCTTAAAAAGGTAGCAAAAAAAGATTTGTTCAAGTGAATTTTGTGGCACTAAGTGAGGGTTGCGCAAAATTAAAGATGAAGAGGGCTTTTCTTGGTGAGGAACTTTAAAAAAGCTAAAATACTTTACTTGAACACAAGAATAAGTTATACAAGTTATTTTTAAAAGTATTAATTTCCTACATCCAGGGATTCCTGGTCCCTTGTCTCAGGAAATACTGTAGATACTGTACTGCATTTCCACAGATATTATCTACTGAAGAACATTGAAGATAAAACACTGATTGAGATACCAAAAGGAAGCACAGTTGAACCTCAATAACAAATACCTCCCTGATGAGAATTTTTTTTAAGTCCCCATTTGAATTCCCTTAGAAACAATCCAATAAAAACCTCTAAAACTCAAAGCGTTTTCCTCTAAAATCTCCATAAATTGATTTCTCATGAGTTTTTTTTTGCTATCATTTTCTTGACACAGGAAAGAGAAAAGCATTAAAAAAGTAAGTTGATGTGTTTTGAAAGGAAGTTCAAGACTAATTGGGCGAATGAACCCCTGCCTCCAAGTTCAGCATCCTGTCAACTCATTTCAGAAGCAATTCAAGGTCCAGAAAATCACCATTTACAATTTCCTGAAATTATTCTATGATTGCTAAAACAAAAATACTCGTTTCCCTAACTCAAAACCTTCCCAACTCAAAACCTCCCCAAGTCAACTTTTCTGCTGGTCTCTTGAAATACACCTTAGATAGGTTCAATTCATAAGTACAGTATATATTATTTAAAATACTGTATGCTAAAATGCACTTATTAGAGTTTATAAAAACAGAAGAGCACAATCAGAGAATACAGTGCTGTATATGCCTACATAAATCGTTTTCATCAATGAGTAATTTCAAAAAGAGCCACAATGCCTTAAAACTGAAATTGAAAAAAAAAAGTTGTTAAAAGTAACTCAATTCCCACCATTGCTTTGTGGCGGCTGGATGACTAGCTTGAATTTCATCAGCAATCCAGCCTCTGGGATCCCTTGCACAAACTTTTCATCTTTCTCTCCTTCTCTGCTTTCTGAACCCCAACCACAGGCAGAAGTTGAAAAGGAAAAGGTGGGGGTAGGAAGGAGGGTAAGTTCATTAGGACCCGTCGCCGACGTCATTTTATTCTCACCTAAAATGCCAAGAACAACATTCACAAAATAAACGAGAAGGGTTTCCGGTTGTCCTTTATTTTGAAAAGAGATCATCCGTCGCATCCTGAGGATTCAGTTCTCAGTGGCGGTATACTCAGGTTTTGGGGGACATTCCATTACCAATTTTTTTTTATTTTGTTCTCTCATGCTACTGCACTGGGATTGGTTATTTGGGAATCGACATATCCATGCTTTTCTTTACCCCGGCTAAAGAAAAAAACACAAAACAAGTTTTGAAAGATAATAAAATATCAATTTTCAGAAATACAGCATTTGCCTACTGAGGAGTGAGGACTCCTTTCATGAATTTTATCACTGTGTACAAGGGATACTTTTGAATGAATGAACAGAAAACTTTATTTGCTGCTTTACAGCGTTCACAAGGCACAACCAAGACTCCCACATCCAAACCCCCTCTCCACCCAACCCAACTCCTCCCAAAGACATTCAATCAATTCAAACCATAAAATAAAGCACAAACCAATGGCAAAAACAAAAGAGAACACACTCCACAAAAAAACTGGAAATCCTACAGGTATGCTGCATACACCCACCCATCCCCAATATTGAAGACAAAGCAGGGATACTTGAACATAGAAAGAGAGGCTTAATAACTTTCTTCAGGGGGAGATGCAACTATATAAAATCATTTTATTGAAACATCAACAAGGCTAAATGTGACAATTGCCATGGATGACTCCCCATGGACTGTTATTGTTTTCAAGTTACTATTTTATTGATTTTTAATCAAGAGATTATGATAATAATAATTTAGTACAGTATGCTCAATGATTGATGATTATAACTCACAAGCCCAGATTATATTCAGGAAAGATTTCATCAATATGTTTTGTCTTCAAAAAAAGGTCTATCCCTGTCCAAAAAAGGTAGTCATTTTGGCAATTTGAAAGACACAGTGATACTTTAACCAAGCACATTTTCAATCAATGTTTCACATCCAAAAAGAGGGTGTCAAATTGTTTTGAAGCAAACATCAAGATACCCATCATATACAGATAATGTATGCTGGTAATGTTGACCAAATGAATGCTTTTGCACACATATACACAGCAGAAGACATTTGAAATGACTCAATATAAAGGTAACATCCTGCAACAGATGGTGAAATGTATACCCTTCAAAGTACTTTCATGAGGCTTTTCAAAGCAGCAAAACGAATTTTGCAAGCAGAAAATTCAGGATACTCCTTTTTTAAATTAAGGTGGAACCGTCCTTATCTAGGCTGATTACTGGGCATCTTCCATTTTGTAGTAAAATTCACAAAGTAATTGAGGATGACAATTTTTCCTGCAAAATCCTACCATGATTTCAATTTCAAAGATGATATCACAACAGCACAGCCAAATCATATACAGTTTTGGACTAATGCTTGCATGAGTGCATTTGTCCAAATGATCAAAAGTAATTGATTATTTCAATATATTACCCAAAATATCACAAAATGTGCATAGGAAAATATTTCAAACTCATTCTCACAAATTCCAAGGAACCACAGATCAGACATTAAAAAAACTGTGACTACATTTGTGCATACTTAAATTTCCTTGGCAACTTCCATTTTGTAGTAAAATTCACATAAGTAATTGAGGATGACAATTTTTCCTGCAAAATCCTACCATAATTTCAATTTCAAAGATGATATCACAACAGCACAGCCAAATCATATAAAGTTTTGGACTAATGCTTGCATGAGTGCATTTGTCCAAATGATCAAAAGTAATTGATTATTTCAATATATTACCCAAAATATCACAAAATGTGCATAGGAAAATATTTCAAACTCATTCTCACAAATTCCAAGGAACCACAGATCAGACATTAAAAAAACTGTGACTACATTTGTGCATAATTAAATTTCCTTTCCATTTTGGCATCTTCCATTTTGTAATAAAATTCACATAAGTAATTTTTGATGTCAATTTTTCCTGCAAAATCCTACCATGATTTCAATTTCAAAGATGATATCACAACAGCACAGCCAAATCATATGAAGTTTTGGACTAATGCTTGCATGAGTGCATTTGTCCAAATGATCAAAAGTAATTGATTATTTCAAAATATTACCCAAAATATCACAAAATGTGCATAGGAAAATATTTCAAACTCATTCTCGGTTTAAGGTTCCTTGGTGTCTAGTCTGTAATTTTTTTGACACTGATGTAAACACGTATGAATTTAAAGGAACCGTTGAAGGTAAAACATCATTTTAAGTGTATTCATTAACTCCTACTGTTAAAAAGCTGCAAAATCCTACCATAATTTCAATTTCAAAGATGATATCACAACAGCACAGCCAAATCATATAAAGTTTTGGACTAATGCTTGCATGAGTGCCTTTGTCCAAATGATCAAAAGTAATTGATTATTTCAAAATATTACCCAAAATATCACAAAATGTGCATAGGAAAATATTTCAAACTCATTCTCACAAATTCCAAGGAACCACAGCTCAGACATAAAAAACATTGACATTTAATTTTTGGGATGCGATATGGTGGACATGTTTAATCAAATGAATAAACCCCCAAACTCGGGATAATGAAGACGTTTTACTCTACAATATGTCATGTCCTGGCTCCTGACTTTTTAGAGTCAGTGGCGCCCAAATAACAGATTAATTTTTCCTACCATCATAAAAATGCCAGTATTTTACCATAATATCGTACGTGTACTTGTACTACACAGGATACAGTCAACAATCTGTTCATCACACACGTCAAGCATGTCCCAAAAGTGACAGAATGAAACCGGTGCCGGGGAAATTTATTTCAAAGGGATCTGCTTTTTATCAGCTCACGTGCTGGTGCGAGCAGCAGAGGGGGGCAAGTGGAAGGGCGGTGAAATTATAGAACCCCCCGGATGCATTCAAGCGCGGATATGGATAAGATTTGTGCTTCACTGCATTATACTCATTATTAAATAAGGAAATGAGTAAGCGGGTGTTTCTTTCGTTCCCCTTTAGAAGTGCGAACTGTAAAGGACGAGTTTTTGGGGACTAAAAGAGGTGGCGGTTCACTACGATACGCAGACGAAGTGCACCCGAAGGCTTTTTGGTTTCAATCCATTCGCATATATATAGCACACTTGTGACTGTTCAAATGAGAGCCACCCCAAATGAGCGCCAGGGAAAAATCAGCGCCAAGTTCTTCGAGGGTTCAAGCAGAAATTGTTGAGAAATTCGCCCTTGAAGAAATAAGGTTAACTTTCGGATCAATCAATTACAACAAAGAATCCAACTGACATTTTTCTGCGATTTTTAATGTGGCTGCAACTGCAATTCATTTGAAATCCCACCATAATGAACCATTCGGCATAATAAAAGTTTTCAGGGGTATAGTAGCAGATCCATCACAGAAATCATGCTCTAAAAGTCACAAATTTGCAAGATTCATTGCAATTTTTCACTGGTTTTTCTTACAATTGTCAGAATTTATAAAATTTGCTTCTCAATTAATGCGCGTCCTGCCTTCCAAGGGAGCAATGTTGAAGCAATACTCTACTGTATTTACTGATTACAGAATGGAAATATAACCGCTGCCACCAGTAAAGTGGATTATAAGTTTATTGTACTCCTTTTTGGATTCAGAGTAAGCTAACTCATCTCACTCCAGAAGATCATGAGGTTAACAAGAATAATTGACCTTCACTGGTCTGTGAAGGAACCTTCAAGAGGTTCCCCTACACTGCAGTTACATAATATCAAATAGATTCAGTAATTAGACTAATTGCCACTGTTGGTGGGGTTTTCACCAGGAAACCTTTCCTTTTGATGTGAAAAATTTGTTGCTGAATACTCTGCAGCAAACATGCGCTATTTTTATTTGTATTGCCCTGATACTGTCAAAAACTGAGATTTTCAATAAGTTGACCACTGATTTTAAAAACAACGCTATTACTGTACAGTATTACAGAACACTAATGGTAATTTTATAATTTTTATAATACAACACTGTATCAAAATTTTGAGGGTCCTGGAAGTTCCTTGCAGCAATAAGATTTCACCGATTTTCGATTAGTGAGAAAATAAGACCTGCTAAACGAGGGACGAAAGCGAATTTGTTCCATTCTTGATTCCGCCTAGAACCTCATCCATCACCTAGATGACGTTGATTGCAACCAGGCGTCAATTAACAACGGCGCGGGAAAAACGCGAATTCTCGTTGGGCGTGAAACCGCATTGGAACTAGAAAGGGGTCAAAACAGGTCTTCCGTGATTTTGAAATAAACTTTCTTAATTTCATGTCAAAAATGAGAGGGGGCCGAGCAAAAAGATTCATGCACGATCCGCGTCCATCGCCAATGTTTTCCAGAGGCTAAGAATTCGACTTTTAAAAATCGAAATTCGAACGAAAAGGAACCACGGTATACATATACTGTAAATGAATTAATTGTATCACAATTTCCAGGACAAAAAGTTGTTGTAGTTATATACAGTACTGTATACTGTACAGTACATACGCTGAGAGTGAGCAGAAACTGAGAATAAATTTTTCGGCCAAATGGAGCCCTTCTACCGACATCTAGGTGCACGCGGGTGAACTGCAATTCCGTTCGCTCATCGCCTTCTACTCTTCGGTACCTATACGTAATCTACGACTGCTACGACATCGGTGACAATAAAATGCGTCAAATTTTAGTCCAGATTTCGGAAGGGAAGGGCTGTGATTTTTCCCCATCAACCTTCTCTTGAATCTTCAAAAGCAGCATGCTCAGTACGTTTTCAAATAACGGGTAGTTCGTTTGAAAGGAATGCCTCGAACCGATATCTTATTGCGAAACGAAATGGGGGAAAATTGTTACGTACTTACGATTTTTTCGCATGCTGTGATCGGTAACTTTCTTGAGATGCCCTCTCCATCCATTGCATGCCCAGCACGTGATTTCGATGTTGACCAACCAGAATCTTGACTGGAATGACTAGCTAGATTCTAGTCATCGGACCTCCTCTGATGCTGATCTCGCGAAGTGACGCATGTGATGTGAAAGGTGTCGAAAAGTCCGTTCACTTTCTTTCCTCTTTCTGTCTTCCGTTCTCCTTCTCATCGTTATTCTCGTTCTTGGTGCGTATCCCGGTAGTTTTCCTCGTCATGTCTTCTTCTTCTTTCATTCACGTTCAATCGCCATTATAGAGGCGAGATGACTCAGGTCATCCCGCGAGCGCGGTATTGCGCACGCCCATCATGCCGCATGCGTACTCGGATCGTCACGCCTGTGCTGCGACCTTTTGACCCGGCAACCTTCTGAACCTCGGGCCTTCTTCGCCCTTCTCACTCTTCATATATACGCGCGGGATAATGACCGGCAATCGCGATCGGAGCCGGGAATCTCGGGGATGCTGGACCCCACGAATCTGTTGCGGTGACGTGAGGAATCCCGGCGAGAAACCGAAAGTGCTGGTCAATAGATGACTGCATGGTTCTCTATAAATACAATATACAGTATGTCGTCAGTCTGTGTCAGCAAATGGAAATGGAAATGGCGATGCGGTATTCAGAGGAATTAGGATGAAGCACACATCAAAAGGGCGAAGTACGACGTGTTTATGGCGTGTTATGGAGGACTTCATCAGCACTTGTCATAAAGGGGAAATGCTCACTTGGAATGAAGGCTTCATGATCAGTACAGGTGAACCATTTCAAGTTCAATTCAAAAGCACAGAGTAGTGTACTCTGAAAAAAAAATTACCTTGGAGAGTTTTTGAGTAAGGGAATTTGGCTACATTTGGGCTGGTTAATCAATGGATATGTTTTCTGGTCATATAGTAATGTATTATTGTATAACCGTGCATTATTTATGAATGTCCTGTACTTGCTGCAGAAAGACGCCTTATTCCTCGTGAAGATCATACAGAAAATTATTTGAATTGATTTTATTTCATCTTATGGAACAGGTGTTATGAAATTTAGCTCAAATTTAATAACGAAAAGGCTTCGGAATTTTCACCAAGTGGTTGGATCAGAACAGTTTCAGAAATTTAAAATTGCATTTGATTCAAGAAATTACGGGACATTCCAATCAGAGTTTTTTTTTCATTGAGGAGGCGCACAACTTGGAAAGGTTTTACAGTATCGTACAGTACCATCTTTATTTAAGGTGTGTCAGCAGCCCATTTTTAATCATTGAAAAGTTTTCAAATTCAGGAACACGTCATGGTCCTATACTATAGATTGTGCACGCATGCAGGATAAAATAGGCTGAAATTTCAGCAGCAGACTTCCTCCCTTGAAATNTGCAGAGAATAGGCTGAAATTTCAGCAGCAGACTTCCTCCCTTGAAATTCTGACATAACCTCCTCAAGATACAGTAATTTGAATTTACAGTATTTTCTCAAGTACCACACGCACCATTTTTCTGCAAAAAATAAGACAGAAAAGTGAGTGCATGAGGTAGAAATTTTTGAAAAAACCAAAAGCAGGGTATTAGTGGTGCTGGTCATGAGGGTGTCCTTGATGTAGGAGAAAATTACGAAGAGGAAATTATAAACGGTACTTTTCCTGTTACAATGGTTCAGGTTATGATTATTCACATCATCCATTTGAATACTATTCATAGAAAAGAATGGAAACCAGGAAAACGCGTGCACATCATACAAGGGGATAAGTTTTTAGCAAATTTTATGTCAAAAAATGGGTACGCGTGGTAAAATTACAGTTAATACAATAAGTCTAAAAAGATTAATGCGTCTGGATTTCTGGAAGCATCCACTCAGTACCTCTGGCCCGTACAGTCATGACTTTTTCCGAACTAGAGATATCACGATTGTAAGAGCTAAAAGTAATGCAAATTCTCTAGATCTACAAATCACAACTAGATTATTATCTAAGCGCGGACATTATAACAAGTTCTCACCTCTGAAAGTACCTCTTCATTGAAGGGAACATCAGATGCTGGTTCATCCATGCGCTTGCCTTTCAAACCTTTTCAACACTCCTGTGGAAATATTTTAGTCAGAAAATTATCATGAAAATGAAAGAAAAATTCCGTCAATGAAAGCACCAAACTTCCAGAAAGATTTTCATTTGCAACAGGCTTAAATAAGGCTTTCCACGCCGATCCACAGGAGTCGTCCACAGAACCGTAGGCGATAAACACTAGCCGCGAGCGGATACAAGGCAGAATAATCTCGGAATGAATTTAAACGCATAAAACACTTCCGAAGAAAGAAATAAAAAGTACCACAGAAGAAGAATCGGCGTTGAATGGACTGACCGCCAGAAGAAAAAAAAATGTATCAACCCTCCAAAACAAAATCCCTGGAATTCAAAAAAAATAAATCAATTCTTCAACTATCGCCAGATGCTTAATTTCTCATCCTCGTTCAACCGGACTCGTGCCTGCACTTTCAAAATATATCGAGAAATGACCGCGTATAAGGAAAAAAAACTTTCTTCTCCATGATGAAATTACTTCGTAAGATTTCTTTTTCAGAGACTAGGAGAAAATCCTTCCCATCCCTTCGTCAACGGCTTTACTTTCCAATGAAAACGTTTTCTCGTTTTGGCCCACTTCAAGACGAAGAAACCGCTAGCTTTTTCAGGTGCTCCATGAAGACTTGCAAGCTCACGTCGTCTGTCAACACCGGCGATCCTCCCTCCTGGTAAACGAAACACGAATTCAATAAATTCGTCAAAAACCGCGAAAAACTTGAGCATGAGAATACATATTGAAACAAAGGAAAAATCATAATACAATATTCGACAATAGAAAGTGGGCAAAAAGCCTGGCATCATTCGGACAACAGATTTTTGGCACACGAAAAAGAAAGAAGATAAATTTTTTCATTCATGCCGAATCTCGATGGGGTTCATTTAATACAATTCTCAAGTAACTGCAATAATCTACAAAAATGATACATTTAATTAAACCACATTTTCCCGTCTTTCAACGAAAATTTTAAAATGTAATGCAGTACTGTACTTCAAACTCTGTCTACATTTTTTCTGGTCTAGTACCCAGAGGATCAACCCGTATTCTTCCTCAGGGATTAGAATAATTTCACAATGAGACCTGGAGAAAAGGAACCCACAAGTGCTACAAGATGGCGAAGCCCGGTAATTCGTCTTCGGCATCTCGTGGAACAAAACCTTCACAAGTCAAGGGTTTGTATCCGTGTTTCCGACAACACGCGTGAATCTCGTCGATTACCGACTGGCACCGAGACTGATCAAAATTACTACGATTAAGACAAGCTTGCAGTTTACAAGAAAGCCTGTGACATGGATCGTATTCCTGATTTTTCCTCCCCATGATTAATTCGATAATGATTTAATTTCCGTATAATACTGTATAATATTTGAAGGTTATTGGACGACTCTCTTATAAGCTTCCTCGAATTGGCGTTTCAGAACGGAACATTGTGCTCATTACAAATGCATACCTAGTTCATGCAAAATAAATGTAAGATGAAACCAATGGACAAGTGAAACCAACTCGAACAAAGTGTATCCCTATGGATGGAATAATGTACTGTGCTTCATAGTGAATATCAACTCAAGTATTTTGTGACGGAATAGAAGTTCTGGGCAACATAAATTATGATAACCGAAAAACTTAAGAATATGAGATAAATTAATAGGGAGAACAAAACATAATAGAATTATCGCTCTACACGAGCGCATGAAATCGAATAAAAAGCTTTGAAAAATGAGATAAATATTTGTCTACAGTACACCACACTAGTGTCGAAAATAGGACGTTTTTCGTAGTTTTAACGCCTCGAGAATAAATAAGGTAAATAAAACTATTGTACTTACAAATGAAAAGCGCCGTTTTCTTGCAATTGACTTATAGATCAGAATGAGTTTTTATTTTTTCTACTCGTACTTCGGTTATGAGCTGATTTTTTCCAACGATTCAAGGTTATGATATTTTAAAATATAGACTGTATAAATACGAGAAAATTCGGGGCAATTATTTCAAGAAAAAATTACTTAAAATAGGGAAAAAGGCAGAAGGATTCGTTCGCTTCCCCGCCAACTCTACGACCAATAAAATGTAGTATGCAATCGAATGAATACAACCTGTATTCGAAGCAAATTTCTCAAAAAAAGTTCCTCGTCACGTCAGTGTGAACATCTAAATTAATTCACAAATCCATACAAATGTGCAGAAATATGTACATACCTGACCGTAGCCATACATGGTGTTGTGCGTCTGCGACGGGTTCACCTTCGACAACAAGAAACGCGCCTGTGGCAATTGAGAAACTGTTAGTTTTTGACAATACAAAAATAATAATTAATTTATATTCACAGCACCTGAGATCCACCCTGTTCCGTCACAATGTAGCGAGGAATGGGAAACCTAGTGGCTAGAATCTCCTCCGCATCATCAATCGGGGCTTGTAGCAGTTGCCTGAAACTCTCGTACTCAGGCATTTCTTGGTAACCTTGCGACTTCCAGCTGGCAATAGTCTGAAATTTGGAATTACGTCAGACGCCCAATATTTTAAAAATAGTCAAACACAGTGCTGCAAGGAATTCACGGGGCACATGTCCAAGAAAATCCGCATTACCCCTATTTTCACGTGATATTCTGAATTTAAGCTGCATTATAAGAGTGAACCTGATAACTCTTCTGGAATGCTAGGGATGGGAAAAGACCTTCTCCCTAAACCAAGCCAAGAGCAAATCAAATTCTTCATCGAAATATTTTAAATTTTCGCACTGATCTATTATTCTCGTGACCATCAACATGAATTTCTACCATTATCAAAACTGTCGCGTTCTTTCCACAGGATTAAGCCTTGCCCATCTTTGGGGAAAAATAACGATCAATGCCGGTCTTGTTTTGGCGTCAATACGGTATGAAAAAAAAAAACGCACTCACCTCGCCGTGGAAAATTAAAATTTGGAAGAACGTATCCATAAGTAGGATTCGATCAGCCTGGATGGAAGATGTGTCCAACAACACGGGCTCCGGTGGTCCGTTGAACGAGTACGAATAAAGCACCGGCTGTATCATGATCAGACTTTGCATCAGGTCTTCCCGCACAAGCATGTGGCGATAGAAGGAAGTCTCGTCCGGGCTGTTGTTGAACACCTGTAGGAACTGGGATCTTCGCAAGTGGAACATGAACTGCGGGTAAAGTGAGAAGTTTTCCGCCAGTCGGAAACTCGCCGGATCGTCCTTATTGTATTCGCCGAACTTCTGGCACTATAAGAGCGGAAATGACAGCAGAAATTCAATAATGAGTCGTCCGCGCTTGAGAAATGCGCGTGATTCCCGCGTACAGTAAAAAAAAGTCACTTGCTCAATCATCACTCAATTTCAAATTAGCACAGTTAACAAGATTACAATAATAGGATCCTTTCCAGAAATTTTCCTTATATTTTCAGCTCGCCCGATTTTGACACAACGAATAAAGGAAGCGAAGAGTCAATCAATTGATCAACAACTTCCTATTTCATCAACAAAGGAGTTCCAAGACTAATTTTTACAAAAACCCCAACAACTAACCGGGCAAGTGCTTCAAGTACTGCAGTGGCACGATGGATAAAAAGTCCGGAGCAAAAAAATAAATTCTCGATGAAGTGTGGAAAATTGCACAAGAGGAAAATTTGACATTCTCAAGTCGAATATAAATTCCGATATCTCACCAATCTGATCAGCATTCGATCAACCCAACGTAGAACATCTGGACCATCGTCAGTTTCTGCTCTAAACGCAGCAAAGCGTCCCATCAACACAGCAGCAGCTTCTTGATCAAACCCAGCGGAAATGTGAGTCAATTGCGTGCTGGCATCAGCCCAACTGCGAGACAGAACGAAAACCAGAAGCTTGTATCGTTTTTTCATGAAACGAAAAGATGATAAGCTTACTTTCTATTTAAAGTTGTAACGCGCACACGTTTCTGCCCGGATGAGTGTTGATATTGAGTGATGAACTGGATGCAACCACGCCCGCCTTGAGGAATCGGAGCGCCATGCTAGAGGAAAAATCAATCCGAGTTTCATGAATTATTCCAGCGTGAATTCTTGCGACGAAGCCAAAATCGCAGGGAAGCGCAAGAAACGCTTTCATTAAATAAAATATCAAGTGCCATTGCAGTAGATTCGACTTCGAACTAAACGCGGACCTCTTCATCTGATATTCATACGGTAACACAGAAATGAAACTTTTTCACTTCGAAAGTTTAATCAAATAAATCAAATTTTATTCTAAAATAAATTTAACAAACCCAAATTTTTTCGACTTGATTCGAAGGGTCGAAAACACTCTTTATACAAATAATGCGCCAAATACAGAAGAAAAAATATGACACTTAGAATATAGAATGTTCTTGCGATGTAATTTTGGGCACCCCTACACACCTCCACAAAAATCGCGTCAACACCAGCAATGTAATAGTCCAAAAGAAAAATAAACATAAAAAGTTGATCACGATGTCATAAGCCAAGCAAAAAATACTCCGTGAACAAGGATACAATATATTCCTATGCATGGTTCTGGAGCGCTAGAAAATTCGTAAATTTTAGGACATGTTTATCTGTTCTCATCTTAATGAACGGTAACAAATTTATCCAGAGGATCGGAGAGAAAATTGAAGAACTACCTGATTCACAACTTCGAAAAACACAGCAGCGGTGGTGCGTGGGGTCAACCCACAAAATTTCCATTGACACGTACCGCCAACGCCAATTTCTGAGTCTGATACACAAGAGCCTTTCACGTTCATGGATATACAAGGACCAATCGTGCCGCTAACTGAAAACGCAAAAAAGGAATAATTTTAATCCATTAAACTGTGACTGATATTTCATGAATTCAAAGTTTGCACACAAACCTTTTAATTCTCTCGAAGTTTTGACCTCCATCTGAGCATTGAAACCCATTTTGAATTCGTTCTTCGCATCTTTGTCGAATACCAAACGGAATGTCTGCTTGAATAATGACGAATTGAATGAGTCGCCCATGACCATGTGTCCACTGTAAAACATATCACCGTATTAGACTCGCAAAACCCTCAACATCAGTCTTCAGAAATAGAAAAAGACCAGACAAGATTCTAAATGGAATGACAAATAGAAATGAAAATTTCTCGTGGCAGTCATTACCCAGTGAAATTCGCACACGACTTCATTTCATGCAACCCAGTTTGATCTAAGGCGCAGGAATAAACGTCAATGACGTGTCCATTGCGAGCAGCGCGATTGGCAAGAGCTTCGTAATGTTTGATGGCCTTTTTCATGAACTTTGCATTGTCCTTGTCTATATCGTGATGAGAACGGATCGGATGCCGCAAGTCATCGTCTACAACCATTCCAGGGCCCTGAGAACAAGCTCCTCCGACGAAAAGCATGATTCTTCCACCAGCGTTAGGATAAGTGCACTAAGAAGGAAAACAGGAATGATTACGACATAATTCTCAGCTAACACATTTTTTAAAATGTACAGTATAAGAAAATTTGCATAAATTTTGCCCCGAAACGTTTTCTTGCAATGAGTACGAAGTTTGTGAAAACTGATGAAGATGCAGCTTAAATAATTTCCACATTTCACTAAAAAATTCACAGAACGAAAAAATAATTACAGAAGCAAAACTTTTGCGCGAATTAACTAGAGATTAGAGCAACCATGATAGACTGAATGATCTGATCGTAATTTCGAAGTGTCCCTCCTGCACAGTGCACTTCGGTTCAATTCGCGCAGAAATAAAGGCAACGCTCATGAGCTCTCATTCCACCATCTAAGGTATCGCCTAAACTTATGCAATCCAACGACAAAGCGGGAATTCCATAATCCGAGAATTATTTCTAATGATGAATTGACAGTTACAAATAACAAACTGATTCCTTCTTGTAAACTCAGTAAAAAGAAGCTACGTAACCAACAACTCCATTTCACTTCCGTTTGAAATTTGCTTCCGAATTCTTCAATAAATTTCGAAAAACTTGCGTGTCTTACATAGAAAATTTGAACGAAACAGCAAAACACTCACGAAACGAATAAGTAATGGCTAAACTTGATCAACTTAAAAAGAAGGCGTTGGTCCACTTTTAAATGAAGCTAAAAGTCACATTCTAAGAAATTATCACTTTTTTTTAACTTTGAAGGACGATAAATTCCTGCGCAGTTCATTTTACAAATCAGGGCCTCATATTGAAGCAAAAATCGTCCGAAATCCGGGCATTTCGCACGAAAAATCCGTCACTCGACGAGGTCATCACGCATGGCATTACTTAACAAAACACCAGATTCCTCAGGTCTCACCTCAAGCAATCCGACAGCGATAGCAAGCGCTGCACCAGTCGAACGCAAATACCGTTTCCCCTGGGGAACAGGCCAAGGATCCCGCTGCATTTCTCCCAGCAAATCCGTCAGCACGGCATCACAACGTTGCGCCGGTTGCAAGAATCGGTTCGCCGGCGGCACTGGCGGTCCTTGAGCGGGCATCCCCGGACGCTGCAACGGCGGCTGTCCCATTTGCGGGGGCATTCCTGGCATTTGTGGAGCTGCACCGGCTGGGCCAGGCATCTGTGGCATCATGCCTGGTTGGCCAGGAGCTGGCATTCCTGGTCCAGCAGGGGCCATTTTCCCGATTCCAAGCATGTCTTGAATCTGCTTTGCATTTAAATCCTTCGTTCCTCGGAATACATAGCTTTTACTCAGTCCTCCGTCCGTGCCAAGTTCGTGCACCTTTGAAAAGTACAATCGATTAAATAATATATTTCGTCAACGCAAAAAAAAAGCGACAATTACCTGAACCATATTCCCAAAAGTTATCAATCCAATAAGAGCATTGGGTGGGAGGAGGGAGAGAGACATTTGGAGGGACTCTTTCAACGCTGCCAATTCCTCTTCATCGACGCAAGTGTCAACAACGAACAAAAATATTGGCGGCAACGCTGCAGCTCTCTGAAAACCATTGAAAAAAGACAATAATTGGGCGTGGTCATGGCGAACACATCTTACTCACCGTTATGATGTACTCCGCCGTGGAAAATTGGGGAATCAATTCAGGAGGTTGATTTTGCTCGGAAATTCCAGCATAGTTTGGAGGAAACTAAAATCGAACAGGAAGTCTGTTTGATCTTCTGAGTAAGGAGAATAAGATCTAACCGGACTCACCGTATTCCGCTGAAAACAGAAGTTGCATACCCAGATCCTTGCTCGGAAATCAACTTGACAAAAAGGATTCAGAATGGCTCTACAGTTGCTCCGTGAGCACAAAATCGGATCGTACATCAACGGAGGCAGTTCGGGAAGTTCCTTCATCGGTGTGTACAACACACCAAGCGGAACAACGAGTCTCGTCGCCTCCAGACGACTCGATGGCCAAACATTCCAACTAAGACGAACGCCGTCACGCTCTTCATTTTGCACGATATATTCTTGATAAGTAGCCATGGTTAAGCCACAAACACACGCGTACGGAGGCTACTAATAATGTATACCGCTCCGCGCGGCGCGGAGAAGACGCACAGTTCCTTCCTAATACCAAATTTTACCCTGATTCATCATAAAACCGAATATATCACTATCACATATCTGCAACATACAGGTCATACTCGGATTACAGCGTAGAGGTTCAGTACAGATGCTGATCACTGACGTG
Organism: Notodromas monacha; assembly: GCA_905338405.1. Taxonomy (NCBI): domain Eukaryota; kingdom Metazoa; phylum Arthropoda; class Ostracoda; order Podocopida; family Cyprididae; genus Notodromas; species Notodromas monacha. The sequence goes on along the minus strand of CAJPEX010003025.1, from coordinate 4,014 downwards.
TCATAGCTGTCACAGGATTTTACACTGAATATTTTATTTTCCTTCCGAGGATTTCATCGGGCCGAGCGATGAACTCCACTCAACACATACAAGGCGTTTTCAAGATTGCCAATCTTAAATCAACAGTCAAATACTGGAACATTTCTTAGCCACAAGTCTCTTGACTGGACTGCACGACTTCCGCATTCAACACACAAACCTCTTGCCGCAAGTAATGGCCATGCCCGCTGACATTGCTCCTAGCTTTAAAACGCCAGCGAGGAACCTAAGAGCTTGGAGCGAGAAACACACAGAGCTATTCACTACCTAACACAGTACAGTACTGTACTCTACTGCGTTTTCGTACTGTCGAGTACCCGCGAAGTAGAGAAATGCAGGAATCTTCAGAAATTCTGTACAGTACACAACTTCGCGAAATGCAATTTAATTTTCTTCGTCACTCACCTACACGTAGTGTAAATTCACAGATAGCAAAATAAATGGAGACATTAGTCACAATCCAAACAAAATATTCTATATTTTCTACAATCGAACATATCACAGCATACATCAAAATTCGATGCGTCATGAAATCCAAATGCAGGCCCAAACTTACGCCAAAAACTAAGGGAACGTGTCCAACGTGGCAAGAACTAACACGAACAATAACAGAACTCCTCTATCCGCGCTTCTCTTACTTTTTTCACGTCAATCAACATATTTTTGCTCTTCTACAATTATCGATCCACAATAAACGTCCTGAATTGCGCATTATGATGAGGATTGCGTCTACGGTCCGCCATCAAGTTCCCGGCAGCGTGATATCGTCGCTCAATGACCTTATCGAAGAACTTCGAAAGCTTCACCGCAGCGCTGGAACCGGAAGGCATACAAGTTCGATCCAGGCAGTTCTGAAAGAAATAGCGAAACAAAAGTTTGACATTCATTTTCAACTACAGGAACACCAAGTGAGTTCGTTTCCCTCTGGGTTATGATTCATCTACAGAATCGCAAGAGTTCAAGTGAGGAAAAAAGAATTACAGTACAGCAGTAACCGAAATTTTACTTCAGATAGCGGAACCTCTTCCGAATAACAGACAACTGCACGAAAAAAAAAAACATCGTCTGGAGATGATGAGTTGCAATTCCTGCCTAAATGTGTCTGCCTGCATAATCCTCGAAGTGGATAATATCATTTCCAGCCTTTTCAATTTTTTTCAAACTTGACGTATAATATGCAGCATTTGATCATCCATACATTCAAGAATTACTGAAAATAAAATTAAAAATCAGAAGACACCAAAAACCCTGTACCGAAAAGAATGGTGTGCACTCGGGAAGAAAACAGAGAGGAATCAAAATAACAATCGCTCATTGTTCTGAAAAGCAAGGACAGGATATTTTAACCTTTGTATAGGCCAGTCAGGAAAAATTAAAAAACCATCAATGTACAGTATATCATGCAATAATACCACCTGCAAACGCGAAAGAATTCGCATCACACCTTCTCGGTCACCTTTGAAGGTTTCAAAACCATCCGAAATCCAGATCAAAAGTTTAATTTTAAAAAATTATGAAATATTATATTACGTGACTACAGTACAGTACATAGAATCCAAGAGCCAAACTTTGCTTCAGTAGATTAATTGCTCACCAGAAAAATCTCATCAGCGCCACATTCGTCGGCCATCGGTGACCGTTTCCTATACCTGGTTTCCGTAGTGAGGTCTTGCTTCGTGCCAAATATCAGCATTGGCAGCTGGAAGAGAGAAAGATTCAAATTAAACCAAGAAATAAGATAAGATCCACGCGCTACAAGACCCAGAAAAGAAGTGTATATTCTGGAGAGTTCGGAAAATAGTCTGTGTTATAAAATTTGTTTCGAAATTAGGTAGGAAAATATTGAAGAAGTGAATAGAACTCCCTGAATTGATCCCGAGGACAATCCTTATTGTTAAGAATTGGTGGAAGACAATTGCAAATTTAGGGATGAGGACGTGACCTATTTTTCCTACAACTCCCCAAAATATAAAATCTTCTTTTGGATCCAGAGGCGCGCAAATCCCATGGTAGCTCGCAAACATGCCAAAGCGCAGAATAAAAATCTCCACACCAGTCAATGAAGCATCTTGACAACAACAAAAAATCCCAAATGGACAAATTTGCCAAGACACGAAACTAGCAAAAGCCGAATGAAGCTCAAGCTGTTAGTGCACAAAAAACGGAGTTACCTTCTTTACCTGACTCGATCCGGCAAATGTTTCCGGGTCGAACCCGTCTCTGGACCACCAACTAGACATCGCATCGGAAGTCGCAGTCAAAGACAACGGCGAAGTCAGGCCACAGCCTCCGTCCCCTTGAACGTGTACCAAAACCTCCGACAACCAATTTCGCAAATTAAAACAAGATTTCTTGTTGGTCAGGTCGTGCACTAGAATAATTCCTAAACAGAACATCGACAAAAAAACCAATAAAATAAGCACCTTTCGTAAATTTTCGTTAGTGTTCTTGGCAAACGAAGTATTACCATTCACATTATGGTAGAATACAGAACGGGCATTGGCGTGAGCGTTACAACCGCCGACGTCCCACAGCTCAACAAAATACTTCTTTTGCAGCGGGGTTCCATCCCGGAAAACGTGGACTTTCACGTCAAGACTGGCGCCGATGGTCCAAGAAGGATTGGTGATCGGTTGTCCGTGACAAATGAGATGCGACAGGGAAGACTTTCCTACTCCTGGAAAGGAGAAAAATATATAAATTTTTCATTTAGCAACCAAATTTCACAACAGCATGTCAGATTTAAAACTCGCTTGAGCAAAAGAAACTTGCATTACTGTACAAGCTCGTTACAATTCTCACAGAGTTACCAAGAAAAAAAAATACGAGGTTAGAAGAACTTAAATAACTAGACTTACAGGCAAATGCACGAAGAAACGCAAATTAGAATCTTCAATAAAATTCAAGCTCAAGGGGCGCATTAGTGTACTATAGTCGATCAGCACGGTCAAGTCAAACTTAAAAGGACCAAAAAAATTCCGAGTTAGGGAAACAAGCATTTTTGTTTGGGAAAGAAAAGAAGGATTACTGGAAATTTTGATAGCTGATATTCAAGGTCTTGAATTGCTCCTTGAATGAGTTTGACAGGATGCTGAACTTGAAGGCAAGGGTTCATTCGCTCAATTAGTCTTTTACTTCCTTTCAAAAGACATGAAGTTATTTTTATCGCTTTTTCTCGTTTTTGTGTAAAAATTATTAGCCCAAAGGCCTCCAAAAAATTCGAATTAGCGAGGTATTCGACTTGGGGAGGTTCCAGTTATCGAGGTTATACTTTAATTTGTTGTCTGACTAAAATATGAAGACGGGAAACCAACTTTGGTAAATTAAAAATAGAAGCGTAATTTTTGAAGAAGCCTCGTTCAGCAATCTGAATAAATTAAGAGTAATGAGGCGTCACCATAAAAAAATCTGGACTAAACTATAAAACTCACTAAGTCATTCTCATAGTCCTGTAAGATTTTTCACACCCACCAGTGTCAAAAAACAAAACTTGAGAACTAACAGGAGGCGCGATCATACACAAAAATATCCAAGCATCAGCAATCATGCTAGGAACTTTGAAGCGTTCCTCTGAAATATCAACGATCCGGTGCAGAAGATTACTGGGCTCAATGTTCGAAAAGTTGGAGGAGAACTAGGATATAAATAAGATGTAATTAAAATGCCGCATATTTATGGTTCCGAACCAACACAAATTCAGAAATATACGAACCAGAATCTCCGATGACAAGCACCTTCACCTTCTCCAATCCTGCCATCAGCAGAATAAACTTCGCGTTGCATGTATCTCAACACTTTTTCTGAAGACACTCAATCGCACACCAGTACACAAGCCTAAATAGAAGATGAAAATAAGGTAAACTTTTTCCGCAGAACAAAAGAGGAACAAACGAAGGCATCAAAAGAATTCAACAAATTGAACATCTTCGCTTTTTTCAAACATACATAAGATAAGCAATCCGTACAGCACCGGAG
>CAJPEX010003024.1:0-32751 GCA_905338405.1 Notodromas monacha | reverse complement strand
CATGATGATGCATCCGCGTTCTCGCGCGCGTGTGGTCCACTTCCTTTTTTACTATCTACTAAATAATACGGAAAAGAAGAAGAATTCAGGTTACTGTACTTGGGGTTTTCAATAAATAAATTTCGATTCTTGACAATCTGCAGATTCGTCCCGTTAACAGAAATGTCCTCAAGTTTGTAATGGAACTTCACCAAGAAAGGTATTTATGGGTAGCTCGGGTTGTGGAAATCTGTAAATAATTTCAATGAATGAATCCCTAAAAACCAGATTCACTCAGGTTTTTGAAATAATTATTGTAGCTCACATATTTCATGTCGGTAATTTTAAACATAATTTTGGCGTCTTCCATAAAACAATAATTTACGTGAAGTGTGAAAAGGAAAAAAATCGGTAAAATGTTTGAAACAATGCAAAATTTGTTACCCTCTCTTGATTTTCCTGCTTTTGAACGATTTATAATATTATTTTCCATTTTTTTACCTATCGAATAGTTCAGTGGTATATTGTCATCAAAATTTGTTTTCCTCGTATTCATTCTCGTCATCTTTGACATTTTAACTTTTCGAAAATCACTCAGGTGCTTTTGGATAAGAACGTAAGAAAAAGTCGTTGTATTCCTCCTTTACCTAGTGTGAATGAAAAGTGAACCGGCTTTCAGCAGGACACAATAAATCTTGCACCCTATTCCCCGATTATTATTTAATTTTCGGTTTTTTCAATTATTTAATCATAATTATTATAGTCATTTATTATTATTTAAATTTCGCTGTATTCTTCCTTTACCTAGCGTGAATAACAAGAAAGCCGGCTTTCANGGAAGAAATATTCTTCTGAATTTCATGAAAAAAATGTTTGCCACTTGAATTTGATTCAATGAATATCTTTTCAAACCAACAAGAACATTTGGAACATTGAATAGTGTACCTCTGTACAGTAAATTGAAAAGTTGGCATCTGGAAAAATAACATCCATGTCACTAGGAGAGCTAGAAGGAAGTATTTCTGTGCTATAGGGCATTTTTTAAATTAGCTGAATGGATGGGAAAATGATGGGAAAAGTACCAAAGAATTTTTCTTGCATAGACCCTAGGTTGGAAACATCTGTTTCTTGCAATTAAGCCTTATACAAATCGATTTTCCTAAAATTTATTTTGAAATTTTATCCTGCAATGTCCCCAGGTTGAGTCAGTGTCCTCATGTCGGGTCTTTTTTATGATTTTTTTTTTGTTGAGAAATAAATGTCTCCATGTCAAATTGTCCCCATGTTGAGGCATCCGCATGTGGGGGTCTCACTGTATAAAGCTAAAAGGTATGCTGCATTGATGAAGTACCAAGTTCATTATCCTATAAGTCTATCTCGATCGAATATTGTCATGCCATAAATGTTCGTTAGCAGCATACCTATTTTGTTCAGGGAGTTGGTATTTTTTTCCTTCAGACATTCAATGTACAGTTGGGCCGCTCTGAGTCGAATTTCAAGGGGGCAGCAACAAAAAATAAATAAAAATAAATTCGAGCTAGGGAAAGAAGCATTTACATCAGGGGAAATGAAGAAGAATTGCAGGAAATTTACATTCGTGATATTCTGGGCCTTAAATTGCTTCTCAAATTAGTTGACGGGTTGCTGAACTTGAAAGGCAGGAGTTCATTTGTCCAATCATCAGTCTTACACTGGATCCTTTCAACACAAATAAATCTACTTTTCTTCTTTTTTTTTTTAATTGCTCTCCTCTTTTCATGTGACAAGAAAATTATATCTAGAAGGCCTCAGAAAATCCGAGTTACGGATGAGGTTTGAGAGGAAAAGTCATCTGGTTTAGATTGGTTTTTAATGCATTGTTTCTAAGGGAATTCAGATGGGAACTTTGACTTGGGGAGGTTCGAGTTATCAAGGTTTGGCAGTATTGTACTGTATATATTCTACCGGTCAGAATCTCCCGTTGGAACGCATGAAAAATCAGTGTACCGGTATTTTTTCCAGTCTGGAGAAATGTCACTGTGTAAACTGAAATAAATTGAAAAAAATGAGAATGATTCAACGAATTCTGGGACTAGAAATGATTTTCTCAATTCTGAAAAAAATATAGGCATGAGCGAAAACAAATTCCAACATCTTCAAAGCTGAGCATCTATATTTGCATTACTTGAAAAACTATGTTTTCCGGCAGTGATTTTTATTTATTGATGGAGATTCAGTTACCGATTATTGAAGTTGTTTTCTTTTCAAAACGAAGGACATCATGATTGAGTCCATGGTGCGTAAAATCCATTATGCGAGGTGGTTATTATCCGAGTGTATCACTGCATGAAATGGCACATTTCTAACCGTAAAATTCAGTCTTGAGTTCTTTTCCGGGTTTCATTCAATGCTATCCTTTTCTTGAAACTTCCAGAAGAAAACGTGCGATTAGAAATTTGCTAAACTTCGACCTTTCAAGAAAAAATTTAATTTTTTAGTAAAAATTCAATTTTTTTTCAACTGTATAAAAGGTCGAAATGAGTCCGAGAGAATATCATTGTACTGAGTCGTTCTGATCTCTGCTGGGAAATAGGTAATGCTTTTTTTTTTTTGCTGGACAGTAGTAAACTTGAAGGTTGCTGAGCAGAAACATCAGGCAATTGTTGGAGGTTGTCAAGATTTTTTTCATCTAAACAAAAGACGAACTTGAACTTCTTCACTTGAAATTTCTTTCAGATTAAATTCCTCGTCACTCTGTGAAGTGAGAAGGTCCCTCGAAAATTGCGCCACCACGAGAAATTTCCTCTCGCTGCGTGTTTCAAGGTTTCTTCATGTTGTTTTTTATAAAGGTTGTGCCGATGAAAGAACATGGTTTCAACTGAAGATTACGTAACGTTTCAGAAGCATTTTTTCACGACCATTTTGGTATCCGAGGAAAAAGAAGCTTTCTGATTACGCTTTTCAGAAGTCTCGTGGTATTGATCGGAATTCTGCTAATCTCATTTTTTTTTCGCGAAAATAGTCCGAAATCCACTTGTAACTATTGAATCTCCAGCCGTATTCTTCATAAACATTTCGTTTGCATGGCAAGTTGGTAAACCAACATCAAGCTTTGTAACAAAATTGATGCCAAATGTAATTTCCCATTCATTATCTTCACATTGACAAGACTCACATATCTGGTTTGATGATTGATTCTTTTTATTTTCAAAAATGTGTATACCGGTCTTGTTTTCCCATAGACTTAAATTGTATAATTTTTAATTGGTGTTTTATGGAAAAAACATTCTTCAGAATTTCATGAAAAAGAATTTTTGCCACTTGAATTTGATCCAATGAATATCTTTTCAAACCAATAAGAACATTTGGAACATTGAATAGTGTACCTCTGTACAGTAAATTGAAAAGTTGGCTTCTGGAAAAATAACATCCATGTCACAAAGAGAGCTAGAAGGAAGTCTCTCTGTGCTATTGGGCATTTTTTAAATTTGCTGAATGGATGGGAAAATGATGGGAAAAGTACCAAAGATTTTTTCTTGCATAGATCTTAGATTGGATACATCTGTTTCTTGCAATTAAGCCTTATAAAAATCAATTTTCCTAAAATTTTTTTTGGAATTTCATCCTGCAATGTCCCCAGGTTGAGTCAGTGTCCTCATGTCGGGTCTTTTATATGATTTTTTTTAAATAAATGTCCCCATGTCGAATCGTCCCCATGTTGAGGCGTCCGCATGTGGGGGTCTCACTGTATATCAGGCGTTCTTTACTTTTCTGCCTTTATGTACAATAATGTTTATGTTGTACGTACACAAATGCAACATGTTTAAAAATAATTTTGCAACGATAAGGCGGCAAAAAATGACATTTCAAAAATATGCCTTTCTTTTCTTCGGTTAATTCTTGTGGCATTTGTTGAAAAATGGCAGACTAACTTGGGTTATAACAATTCATCCTTGCTTTAAAAAAATGAATAAAACATGCAATTCTTGTGTAATGATCCTTTTGTTTTCGACATTTCTATTAATAATGCAGGAGGAGCAATGGGATGGGCTCAAGGAGCACAGGGGGGATCCGCAGGATATCCGGGCTTGACTTCCTATTCCCATCACCAGTTCCAGCATCAGCCCCAACAAGCCGCCGAATTGGCGCCGGCGCCGCCACAAATGGATAAACACGTGCCTGCGACGACGTCCTCGTCGACCATCAACAGTGCCAATGGGTAAGTCATTTCTCTGTCCAACTTTTTTTTTACACTTGAAACTCAATCAAGCTTTATACGCGATTCCGAATGAGGGAATGCCAAGCGGTTAAAGCGCATCTTCTGTTCCAAATGAAATATTTGATCGTCGATTTCGTTCTTTATATACCGAAAAAAAATTGAATCGTAAAAGTTATCGTGACCAATCTTGGGGCGATACATATTCATCTGTTTGGCACCATGATTTGGTTAAAGTTTGAAAAAAAAAAAATCAGATAGGCATAAGAAAACTCAAACACATTCTTCGACCGCGCGGGTTTTCCTTATAATTTTAGCAATTCCGTGTTTTTTTTAAGTTGACTTATCCGTCGTTGATATCAACATTGTTTTCAAGAAAAGTTCCAGCATTGTTTTCAAATGCTGTTCTGCATTGTGATTAGATTGAATCATCTTGGAAACCCCGTGTAATGCTTTACTAAACCAAGAATCGGCAATCTTTGCTTGAAACACCCACCAAAATTTTTGAGTTTAAATTTTTTAGTTAGAACAGAAACAGATCCTGTCTAATAAGATGTTCACCCCAAACTTTTGAACGTAAACATTTTAGTGCATTAAAGTTAATATCGGAGAGCACGAAAAGGAAAATTTTCCGTATTAATCACTCAGATAGATGTAATTCGGGTGCAAATTTTTATTATTTGCTCAAGTTTGAAATATTACGCGACCATTGTCTCAATGTCTGAACGAGCCTGACATCTTTCAAATTCAACAGATCATCTCGCTAAATTTTTACTTCCAAAATGTGAACCGCAAAGTTAATTTGTTTATCTCCTCAAATTATTTTTAAAAACGCAGAAGTTCAAACGCGACGCGATCGCTGGAAACCGCAGGCAAAACAGCGGGCTCCAAGACCGAGCAAGAGTCCCAACAGCAACAACAACAGCAGCAGCAACAACAACAACAACAACACGGCCTCGTTCCGAGTGTGTCATTGGCAAACAGTGTCGTTGATCCGACAGTCAACACGATGACCGCCTTGTCAGCTGCTGCTGGTTGGTCACATCATCCGGGTTTCGGTGCCGCTGCCGCCGCGTCGGCCAATTCCTGGGGCTACTCAACAGCTGCCAACTCGGCCCAGGGCATGTCTGCTGCTTTCGGCAACCATACCAGGTGGGTTCAGTTTTCTGTCCCTGTTCTAAGTAACTTTACAGGGTTCGTCTCAGTAATGTCATCGACACCTTGAAAATAAAGCTACAGTATATTACTGTACCCTCAAAATCGTGTCATTCTCCGGGAGACAGTTTGCTGGCAACTGTTTTGCGAAAGAGATGGAGAATTTGTATCAATCGGAAGCGACAAAAAGATCACGTCGTTGGTGCAAGAGCTTAACCTCCTTTTTTACGAATTGTGTGAACTTGTAGTGATACAGATGGTGAGGAATCAAAATACTTCTGCTAGTTGCTGAATGTTCTCAACAATCTTGAGTACATTCCTTTTCAATTACAGTTCTTTACCATCATTTTTCGCGGATTGATAAAGGCCGCAATAGTTATTGCAGTTGTTCACTGCAATGAACTACTGTGTATTACTAAGTAAGAGATTGCTTTACTCATTAAAACCACGAGTGATCTCCTATATTTCTTGCAAGTTTCGAATTCAATAAATTTACTTGGATATCCCCCTTTCGGCGCATCGAAGTCTTGAAGTTTTAGTATTAAAAACGCTAAATTCAATCGCCGTTTCATACTGCTTTCCATTTCAAAAATTGGCAAACATTCTCGTCATACTTCATACATGAGTCATGATGAGTCAGCGAGGGTCGAACATACCTCAGCTCTTTGTGCGTCCCATATAATTCAGATTTAATCCCACGGTGACAAAACATAAAAGGGTTGCATTTCAGTTGAATCAACGTCGGCATAGTTTCCTGCAAGGTTCAAGTTCAATACATAATGACTTGAATCCTTATGCGCGTTGCCCCAAAGCCATCGAGATTCATAATATTTAGGAGGCTAAAATAAATGCAATCCTTAATCAACACGTTTCGACCCCTTGTCTTCGCTTATGATCATGCAAATCAAATCGATTCCGGCGTATACAAAGAAGAGAAACGGGGTGATTTCAATAGAATCGAAGTTTGAATCGTATTTTTTTTCTTCTTCTTCTTCCCCTTGTGCTGTGTTTCGCAGGAGCCAGATGACGGACTACGGTCGGTACTCGGTTGACCACCACACAGCGGCGGCCATTTCGTGTGGCATGTACGATCCCGTGCATGCCAGTGCCTCAGCGAATCCGTTCCTACCGCACTATTAAACCGTACCAGCAACAACTACCGTACCCTCCTGTCTTCCGTCCTTCCGTCATCACCTCGGCTACAACAACAAAAAATGTACGGGATACATTCTCTTCCGTTTCATTCTCAGGAAAGACAAGAACGAGCAGATTATATTTTTCTTCACAAACGAGTCGCAATAAGTTGACAGAATCAAATCAGAAAAAGCTTATACTGGAGTGGTACAGTAATTCGCATCTCCGCTGTGGAATTCGATTCGTCCGAAGCATTTATGAGCGGGGGTCCAATAACCAACGCCCCTTTTATTTTCGACGAGAGGGGTTTCTTCCGACCCCTGTACGGAATTTATTGGAAAAGAGATGCAACAAACTTTGTGATAACTCTTTTATATCTGAATCACGGAAACGGGGAAGGGGAGGGAAAAAAAGACGCGGTTCCATTTGTCAACATTCCAGTCGCATTCCTGAGCAGCCGCTTTTCAAATTTAACGTATCGTCACGCAGGAAAGAAGACGAAAAGGGTCGGCCTTTTTTCTCGGCGTCGTCGTCGGTGGGATATTTTGTGTGATCCTATGGGGGATGAGGGAGAAAAAGAAAGAAATTTGCTTGCTCAAACGTCCACCGGATAAACAAAGGTTGTCGAAAGAGCAAGAGGTTAAGTGAACTACAGTATTTGTGTACATATTTTAACAATATTTTTATTTTCTGTGCGAATTAAGGCTGATCACGTGACTTTTGTTGTTCTTGTTTTGCGGGACAAAGGAAACTATATTCACCCGTGCGTGATTCGTGCTTCAGTGACAATTTATTCTTTTTTTTTATCTAACGTTTCGTGCGATTTTAGTGGACTGAATGATATTTTTTTCACCGGCGGATTCTTCTCGGGAATACATTCCGTGGATTTTAAGGAACGAGCTCCTGACGAAAGATTACTAATTAAATTTGGGTTTTCTTTGCTCCATTGTTTCATGCTGTCCGGAATATTTAGAAAGCTGTTTTCTAGAATATGATCGACCGACATATTTTCGCCCTATTTTGAATTAGATATAAACAAGAAGGAAGCGAACATAAATCAAAACTGAAGCGAAAGCTCATCAACGCAGTTGCTTGTAAACATTTTATTTTGCGTTGTATTTATTATCTTTCAACCGTTCCTACGACTTCAGTACTTCCATAATTGCGAGAAAATATGGTCGAAATTCAGGAACTTTTAAAATTTACGGATAGAAAAGCGTTAGGGATAAAAAACATTTAACTTCGTGTCAGTTGAAGTGACAGGAAACATTTGTGAGAATTCAGCGTATTATCTCGATAGTCATAAAAAAAATTGCCTGAATAATAGTGCAAACAATAATGCAGGACATACCCCCTGAAAATTTTCAGGCAGATCAATTTTCGTATTCTCTACAAGATATGCTCAAATATACTCGTTTGTACAATTTTATAGACCAGAAGTTAGGTCTACATTGGATTTCAAAAGGAAAACTTCATTCTCTACCGTTGTAATACAATATCGTGAGTGAAATTCATTTGCGTGTTTGGTCAAGTTTTGGTCACACTTGATCGACTGAAATAATTACGAAGCACGAAAGGGCTAAATTTAAAAAAATAATTGTGGTAGCTCAATTCCAACGATCATGAACGTTAGTTGAAAATGTAATCAAACTTTTTCGTGGGTCCCCTTTGTTTCGCAAATCGATTCTTTAATGTTTCTGACATTATTTCTCCTCGAATACACGATTTGTAAGCCAATGAATCATGTTTCTATTCGAATTCTTCATTATCATTTTTCTTGCAAAAAATGCAGTCCAACCACTGGAAAACGACTCATTTCCCGTTATTTCGCATGTATTTTCCGCGGCGTTTGAAAAAGTGTGAATTTTATTGCGTGGATATATTTTGTTTGTTTTTTTGAATTGCGCGGTTGTTGCGTGGAGGCGGAAATACAACCGATTGATATATTTCTGTGAGAAAGTGCGAAAGCCTCTTTTTTTTTTGCCTCGCGTGGGAACCTCTGGATCAAAATTTCAAGGCCAGGGTAGTTCTTCCAACTCTTTTTCCCGTCTCTCTCGTCCATACCCGCAAACAAAACACAATTAACTTTACTCCGAGGGAAGAAAAAAAATATATAAAACGGGGATACTGTATAAATAAACGAAGATTTGAACAAAGATTCGCAGCTCCTCGAACTGGCTGGTTAGTTAGTGGCCGCGGGGGCGAACAACTTGACTGGTGTGGGAAACAACCACGGGGTGGAAGGCTTTTGTTTTAAAATGAAATTACCACGCCGTGGAAAGAGAAGAAGTGAATAGTGAGAACAATGGTTCATAAAAACTATATGTGGAAGAAAAGCCTGCGTGGTGTTGTGGCGCTGCTGGTCTCGAGATCTTCCGCGAACAGCACAGGGCAAAACATTTTTAATAAAATATAAAAAAAATGGCATACCCTGCATTGTGTGTAGTGCCAGGGATACTCCACAAGTTTTAAGAAATACTGTATGCAGGTGGTACCTTGCAATATTAGACCCTAATATGTTGCTGGACTAGACAATATCAAATAATGGCATGTTTTCTACAAGGCATTTGACGTTTCATGTCTCTCCACTGGTCAAATTGCGAGGCAGAGGTTGAATGGAGATTTGACCTCCCAGCAAATTCAACCATCAAATTGCAGGATGGTCAAATTGCAAAGTACCACCTGTAAATTTCAGCCAAAAGATGTCAACTTAATCACTTCTTGGACTCTGTCCATGCATTGGATCATCTATGAGTTTGAGCAGTTTTCTCCTCTGAATCTCAATGGGGAAATTTTTTATAATGTTTCCTATTTGGCAAAAATGAGAAAAAAATCCTTCTAAAAATTTTTTCGAATTATTTTTGTTTTATTTAAGGTTCAGAAAACACCTGAGTCAACTTTTAAATCACTGAAACATGTGGCTGGGGGTTTATAGATCCATGCGCAGGTGGACAATACCAGTCTTGCAACACCAAACAATTTTTTTTAACGCTGCCAACTGTTTTTCCAGCAACAGCCGAAAAAAATTTTGTTATGTTTCTTCAGATGAATATATGCCACAACAAGAAAATTGACTCGGAGTAGAACAGCAAGCTGGCGATATACGATTCAACTTATTTCCCGAGGATTAACAAAAAAAGGGAACATTATTTTTGCTCTGCGATGATCGAACGCAAAGCTTGACGGATGATAAACTGTATCTGATATCCTCCAACAAAGCCGAGTTAAACTACACACACGACACCTAGTGGTCAACAATGAAACAAAGTTTCGGTCCGAAGGTGTGGCTCCCTAACGGCTCACGTTTGCCCTCCGTTTCTGAAAATGTTTTACGCAATAGATACCATTCCGTTCGTTCAATACCTTCATCTGAATAGCGGTGTCGCAATTTCGAAGTTGATACGATGCCATTATTCGATCACAATAGGGAGCAATTATATCTTATCTTTATTCAGACGCAAACGAACTCGCATTGTGATGCATTCTCGTGGCTCACAAATGGAACTAATTTCATCACGAGGGCGGGATTGCAGACCAAGATTTCTTAGCGAATCACAAGCGCTTATGAAGCATCCAATGACACTGGACTGAAATCGAGGAAACATTGATCTTTTCATGACTATTAACAGTATTGTGAAATGTTTCGTTCGTGAACAACAATGTGAACCATACTGAACAGACTGCACGCGATGAGTCGAAGCAATAATTTCCGGCAATCATTCGAGGAAGGAAATGAATCAAGTCCAAAAAAATTGGAAATTTTGGAGCAAAATATGCGGACTACGAGGGAATAAAAGCAGAACTTTTTCGTGGACTCGTCACCAAAAGTTTCTCACTTGCAGGAATCATAGCTCGCTTTGGAATGACAGTCAGCATGTTGCTAATAAAAAACCTTCGTATTTTACTGGCCTTATCAACTTAAATAGCCTCCCCGATTGAAAGCAATCCTGTTGTCAAGTCTTATTTATTTTTTCTCAACAAAATTATACAAAATCCCTAATTCAGAAGAATTTCCAATCAAAACGTTACAACTTCAATGTTGAGAGGACTTCACTATTTTTTTCTGGGACCCCAAGGAAGGAGAAGAGCAATTTATGCATATAACTTGATGCTTTTCAAAAGGAATTGAGTGACTAATGTAATTAACAAATTATATCTTGCCTCCCAAATCAACTTTCTGTCAACCCATTCATCCATCAGTTCAAAGCCCAGAAAATCAACAAATATAACTTCTAGTAATTCTTTCTTTTTCTTCAAGCAAAAATCAAAGATCCCTAAGTCAAAATTTTAGGGCTCCCTCTGTGAGGTTGAACTTGGAGTATATGTGAAAGTTCAAGAAATTTTATGTTCAATTACATTTCTTACATTTTTTTCGATGGTACGGTGCAGGAAAAACCCTTACAAACCGTCAGAATTCTTGCGAAATTCCCTTTTTCATTTCTGGAAATCCCGTGCGGCCTAAACACGAATAACTAGATGATAGGCCACAAACACCGATTACAGTACTGTATTTGACCATCGTATTTTGTGCGAAAAAATGTGCAAACGAGTGAATGCGGTATTTTCTGAGCAAATCATCTTTCTGACATCGCGGCACGAATTCCCCGACGTTATACAGCCGAAATCTACGCCCACTCTTTCGAAGTTCCCTCCCCCCATGTTCAGCTGGAACATTAAATCACGTCTTATTAAGGAAATGATTCAAAGCCCTCCCGGAAGAATAAAGTGTGTGCGCTTGGATGATTCAGTGACTTCGCCACTCTAACCCAGCGCTCACAAATCATCGGGAACCCCATGGTTCGTTGGGTTCTGCTGCTATGGCGAACACAAGCTGCTCCTCCGAAGTTTCTAGATTGAAGCTGTGAGTCTATTCCCATATACAGTATGGTAGACCTCTATTCACCACCCACACATTGTTTCCTTGCAAATTAAGAGTGAGGTACGTTGTTGAACAATTTTGTGCATCAGGCTTTGAATACATTCAGCACAGTTTGAGTACAGTATATATACTACAGTATCCATTTTTTGGCGAATAAAAGGCATTAAAATAGATATATTTGAGCTCAAATCAAAGTGGCAGGAGTGAATAATGTATGAAAAAAGCAAATGCAGAACAATTTAATTCAAATTTTGTTAATCTACATTTGGAATTAAAAATAAATAGCATTTACGTCCTAAAATGGAATACAGGTGGTACCTTGCAATTGACCCTAATCTGTTGCTGGACTGGGGTCACATTGCAAAGCAGTTGAATTGCAAGACCACCTCAAATGATATGTTTTCTACATGGCATTTGATGTTTTGTGTCTCTCCACACATTGGATTGCACAGCAGAGGTTGTGGGGCCGGAATCCGGCCCCACAACCTCTGCCGGAATCCACAAAGAACTGATGGAAATAAAGGTACAAGGTACTCAGCCTTTATGAGGCTGGATCCTCCTTACAGGAGTCCCAAGAACTTAGGTTTATCCAAATGCTCCACCAAACAGTCAGGCAAATAATACAGACAGATCACACTCACAATTTTCCAACACAACAGATCAGGTACACAATCAGAATAATCAGGATAGCAAACACCACAATTGGAGATCTCTGAGAGATCCTTCTTCCAGCTAGTGAAGTCAGCAAGTGACCATTTCTGGGCACCTCTGGCTTCCTCTACAACTTCAGTCCAGGCTACTTTCAAAACCAGTTTTTTGGTAGCAGGCACTTTTGGCAGAAGGTAGCAGGAGCTTCCATCCTGTCCATCCGTGCCTATTGGTGCCAGGTACCGGTTTTCCTAACTTATCCTCAAAGATGCTACTAGGGGCTACGGAGTAGCCCCAGCACAACCCAACAGAGGTCAAATTGAGAGCTGACCTCCCAGCAAATTTTACAATTGAATTTCAGGATGGTCAAATTGTCGGAGGTCCATTTGCAAGGTACCACCTGTAATTTTTGTGTCAGAGAACCAGATTTTGCATCTTACACAAGGATCCACTTCTCTTAAAATATGTGCTTCAAATACTGTACTGTATTAATGTGCACATCTTACATGATGATGAATATGGTACATATTGAAGTGAATATGGTACATACAATACTGTATATGTATACTGTATACAGTGCAAAGTTAACCACTCCAGAGTGAAAAATGAGTATTGTATGGGTAAACTATGTTTCTTGAAGATTTGGTGATCTTGAATATTTTTTGTTTTGTTTTATGATTTAAACTCTAAACATTTATTTTAATGATGTGCTAAAATACATAAGCTTAACACTTGGTTATTGATTTTTTTGTGACTTCTTGGAATGGATCATGTTTCAATGCTTGAATTGTAGAAAATCCTGCATTGCACAAAAAAAAATTATGTGCTGTATACCAAAACCAAGGGTGAAGGAACAAATTAGTTTTGTATTGCAGAGACCCTTGGTACTGAAAGTGAAGACAGTTGGAAGAGCAATTTCAAATAAATTAAGATAGACTCCCTCTGAATGGAGAACAAAGTAATTCCTGCTAATTGACCGCTAATTTCCAAGGACTTCTTTTTCACTTTTTGTGTGTATGATCCTTGACTTGGTTCTCATGAAAGTCTATTCTTGTGTTTTCATCCTGCATAAAATTATACACGCTCATTGATAAAGTCGCTCAAGCAGTCTTGTGTTGATGTTCACTTCTTCAGTTGTTCATCCACAACTTTGCTATCATGAAATACCATATTTACTTGAGTACCGTGCGCACCTTTTTTCTCAAATTTCAGAAGAAAAAAAGGGGTGCGCATCATAAGCGGGTACAAATTTTGCAAGAAGTTCTAGGAAGTTAGGTGTGAATTACACTTGATTATAATGGAGAAATTAGGAACAAGTGTACCAAGAAAATTTTTTTCTACTGAAAAAGTTGAAAATTGATCAGATTTTTGTTCAATTCTTGTCTAAAGTCACATTTTTTGCTTCTATTTTCTAAATGTTGTGGTTTTAGATTCACTAAAAATTGGGGTGCACGTCTTACTCTGGGATAAGATTTTAGAAAAATTTCCAGCTGAAAAGCCCCTGTGCGTGCCTTACTTGAAGGCGCGTGGTACTCAAGTAAATACGGTACTCCTGTTTTCAGGATATCATATGCTTTGACTACTTTCCCCTACATGAGGAACCAGAAAACGTCCATGAATTCAGTTATTTTGGTTTTCTTCTACAGTATTTGTAATCCTGCGCGCAGCTATATTCGGAATCGTGTCCAGAAAGAAGGAAAAAACCCCCTATATTATTGATAGCCTCCTCGCGATTCGATTCATCATTTAGCAAAATAGAACGGGGTGGGTTAACCCGAACCGCGGTTTTCGCTTGGTTCCCAGTTTCCTGGGCCCGATATACAATATATGCCTATAGCAAACCACGGGCAACAACACAACACCGAGCATGCCACACAGACTTCTCTTCTGGTGTGGGTTCCAGGCCACGCATCACGTGTAGTGTAGTGTAGTGTAGTGTAGGGTGTAACACACACCCATGCACTGTGGGGCCCACGGGTTGTTCAGAAAATAGCCCAGGGGAGAAAATGAGGGAACCGCAACTCGGTCGGGCCCCCGTCGACGGGCGTGGCAAATCGCGAGGAATTATGCTTTCCCGCGCCGCCGGATGCGGGGATCCCCGGGAAACCCACAGGAAAGATGGCCTTTCTACCCACTGGTAAGCTGTGCAGTCCTCCCTTTTCTTCCTTTCTTTCTTTCTCGCTTTTTCTTACTTCTCAATCCGCTCTTTTCCTTTCTTCTTTTTCTTTCTTTTTTTTTAAATCGTCGCTCTCTTTTCAGCAATTACCTATAGACTGCGTGCTGTAGGCTGCACGAGAAATTTCAGATAGGTACGACCCACAGATTTTGAGGTCCAATCTTGAAGAAAATAATGCCTAGGTTACGCAAATTTTAAATCTTTTCTGGAAAACGCGGTCTATATACAGTACAGTACGTCACACACCTGGATATATTGAGCAGCAATATGATTTCACAGGACTACATGGATTTACAAAAATTTAGAAATCTCTCTGAAAATGTGGCTAATCCAGCACAAATGTTTCGAATCTAAATTGATGGAGGACTATAAAGTGGGACCGAGAGCAGAAAATGACCTGGGAAAAAAGGCTGAAGTTTGACTCTCATTCTGTCTGAATTACGATCAAGAAAAGGGAAAAAAAAATTGTGCCAAGAAAGGGTGAAACTTTGAATATAAATAAATGAAATGTATTCCTAATGATAGTTCACTGACGAATCAAAATGTTTGTAAAATTTGGATTCTCCCTGGGAATATAATTGAACTGCTGACAATAATTTGAAAGTCGAAATTTTCAGCAGCTGCAGTATTCTTTGCTTGGGCTTCGTATTTTGTTAAATGAGGGGAGGCTTCAAGATTTGCAGGAACATGAGAAATTGACCACGCATTCCCAGATTTTGATATTTAAATGTTTTAAGGAAGAGGATACAATGCAAAATTTTGAAAACTGTTTTTTTAATGCGGCCATTACCACAAATGAATTTTGAAATAGACATTAACGGAAAGTCAAAAGCGCAAAAAATTGGAAATTTGGAAGATTTCCTCCCTATGTCATGAGGTACAGTACTGTACTTGTATGAATACAGTGAGACCCTGATTTGCGGACACCCCGACATACAGATAATTTGACTTAAGAACACTTGAAAAAAATAAACAACAAAATCAGGTCCATCATCCGGACATTGGCTCAATAAGTTAGGAACACTTTTCTGAAATTCTCCCAAAAAATTTAAACTTTTTATTCTTTCATTTTGATTTCTTTTAAAGAAATCAAGCTATTTACATTCACAAAAATCGAAAAAATATTTCATGATAAATTCACTCTTATTCATAATGAAAAAAGTAAGCTGATTTCGTGCTTCTTTTTTCAGATCATGGAATGGACACATGAGGATAAGAATCGAGCCTAAAGTTAATGCCGCCAATAATGCAGAAATGGTCTAAATAAATATCATGCCCAGAATAAATGCAACTTCAGCCTAAATTCAGGAGCCAATACAGTATATAAACGACTGAATTAACTTCAACTTGACATGAATACAAATCAGTTCAAATAGTTTTCTGGCGAATGTTGAGTTCAATGGACACATGTTTAACCTTTTTCTTGCAATCCATCATTAATAAAAATATCAAAAAGGCGAAAACCGTGATGCAAACTTTTGTGTAGAAAAGGAAAGATAATTTCTCTTCTTTTAAGATCAGGGTGGCTTAAATCACGGAACATTGCGTTACAAATGAGCAGCTGCTTAATGGAATTGCTGTTTTAAAATTCCCAAAAATGTATAAAATGGTGAATTGTATACATTTGCTCAAATTAGCTCCGTATTAGTTACAGTGTTTGATACATACCTTTAGTCAAAAGGATTGAAATTTATCATGGTTTTCAATTCGAAATAGTTGACGATTCAGCTACGGCATTTACAGAGGATCAGTAAAAATGGAAATGTATTACTCAAAAGGCCCTTTAAAATCAATGCGAGAGGAGTTTAATGTGACAGATTTTCATCTCGGGGAAGGAAACAAATATTTCTGAGCTTCGCATTTCAGTGATTCGATCAACTCTTATTTTTGGCGAAGAGCTTGAATTTCCTCGATGACGAAGATTGGGACAAGGACTCCCTCAATGACCAAGTTTTACTTTTATTAAAAAAAAAATACAATAATTAAATATGATTCAAAGTATTGTTTCCTCATTCAAATTCTTTGCGGTATAGTTTATGAATAATTTTTTCTTCGCCGTCTTCAGAAAAAGGAGTGTCGAATGTCGACATTGAATAGTTGTAAATTAATATTTCAGGTACATTAACCAGTGATTTATAGTACCATCTATTTGAAGAAGGCAAAAAATAACAATTATCCTTCAGTCACTCACTGCGGACCTCTGTAACCCGAGAAGAAAAATAAATAAATCAGCATCATTCCAGTCGCATTCTCTTAAATGAACTCGGAGGAGAGTGCTTTAAACGTCATTTGCATTTCCCTCGACTGATGCATCGCAGTGGCATCCGAGAAAAATAAAATAAAATAGAGGGGCGAAAAAAAATAAAGAATAAAGATAATGAGACAAGAAAAATGGCTCCCCCGTCGGGACAATTTTTTCGAACCGTTTTACGTCCCTCGCTCTCTTTCTATTTCCGTCTCTCTCAGCACACATATCCCCTTGTCGACTCTTTCTGTTATGCTCTATAATTGAATATATGTGCGTGTATGTACAGTAAATATATATTTTTTTCTTTATTCCCCAACATTTCGCAGCGCGTCGTTAACACGTTTGGGCGCCACTCGGGCTCCGGGCAAAACTGTGGGGCTTTCCCTTATTTCCGTTGCAACTTATAGGGAAGACCTGGAGAGTGATGGCATCACGGTTGTCACTCGGTCATGAATGATCATATGGAGCATATAAGGGGGAAAAGAACCCCGGCTTTTCCTGGGGGTTCTGAAGGGTTCCAAACGCTTCTCAATGGTTCTTTCCATGTGCGAGAGAGGTTCCGACAACTAAACGAGTTCCAGGCTGTCCTGGGATTGGGAGACCCGAAAATTACGCATGGATGCTTTGTAACTTATCAAATCCGCGTTGTCTCGACTATTAAGCTTAATTTTTTTTCCAGAGGAAGAACCTTGGAAAAAGGATTCACCATAGGCAAATCACAGTTTTCCTAGCAGAAAAAGGGGAGGAGGGATGAGTGGTAAAGTTTGATAGGCAGACAACATTTTGTTAAGTGAGGACTTTTTCAACTTTGAAAGTTTATTAGATGGGCAGGTTTTTTTTTTAGTTATCCTGTAGGTAATGCACCATTGTGTGAGATTGTAAAGTATCTTTGGAGCAGAAACCCTGTTTTAGTTGGATATGTGTAAAATGCAGCACATGTGAATACTGTAATTTCATTCTGCAGCAGGTCACGTGTTGTGACTAAGGTCCACTTGATGAATTGATCTTCAATTCAATCAACATTTAATTTGAGAACAAAGTCTTCCTCTTGTTATTTTTATTTGGCCTTTGAAATTTTTCTCACACCATTCAATGAAGAAACAAAGATTGGAGCTCATATTCTGCGTTTTTGAGGGAAATAAAAATTTCCCTAAATAGAATGTTGTGTCCAAATGCAGACACACTAAATCTTTGATCAAAACCATTTTTATTAGAGATTCCCTCGAAGGGTTTCCTGGAGTTAATGAGGTGAGTTGTTTGATAGGCTCAGCAATTATTAAGCAAAGCATAATTATGACAATGCTGGTGGTAGGTAACTTGCGATTGAACTTCTCAAAATTCAACAGTTGAATTTGCAGGGAGGTTGGTGTGCAAATCAACCCTTGCTCTGCAACATGACCCGCTATGGCCACTTTTTTGCATTTTCAAACTTACATTTTTAAATTTCATGGAGTGTCTTTTAGTTTGACTGATTTGCAATTTGAACCTAGTCTGGAAATGGATTAGGGTCAAATTGCGAGGTACCACCTGTACTTTTGTGGACCAACATACGCCAATCATTGGTGTGAAAGCGTACTGACGTAAATATCTTTGATTTGTTTGGTTGATGCTTTATTCTCAATGAAGTCCCTGCACTATCCAGGAATTTTCAAAACTGTTTTCTCTAATTGGTAACATATAAAATTTCTCTTTTTGTTTCTTCATTATTCATTTATTTCTACTTTTCATTCAATTTCTAGGACGCTGCGTTTCCCTAAGCTGGAAACTTCCAGCCATGGTCTAAACTCTCTAAAGGGTTCCTTTGGGCTTTGGTTTAAAATGTTTAGCTTAACCAAATACAGACGCGCGATTCAGACACAAGTTGGGATGTGTTTAACTATAGTTTGTTGATGAGGATAATGCATACAATTATAACTTGCAGAGAAAAAGTGTCTTAGTTTTTTGCTTTCTAGACGTTTATTTTATGTTGCAAGGCAATAAAAATCAATTGGGAAACCGACATGCTTGAAATGCAGTCTCTGAAAGTGTTTTGCACTAATTGGTGTCGGAATATCTATTACAGTATTTTTTGAACGAATGTATTACAGGCAGTTATAGGAAAAATTACCTCGTATTATTTTCTCCCTAAATTTGAAAAAAAATTAATAAACTAATTTAGCAGGTACGATTATTTGCAGCGTAACTACTGTATTTTGCAACGCTTACCAAGTACTGAAGACCAAATCGGAAAAATCTGCGACTCATTCGCTCAGCGAATTGCTTTCAAATTTCCATTTACACGGCAACCGTCCTAACGGCAATCTGATCGACGTCCATTTGTGTCCCTTCCTGGTCGTTAATTCACGGCGAGACCCGGAAACGCGGTTTCCAGCAGGGAAACGGAAGCGGAAACCTTTCCGGTTGACTGACGCAAACACGGGCGTCTATTAGTCGGCAAATCCCGGGAACTGTTCGGCCATTGCAGACGTGGGGGGAAAGAAAGTCAACACGTTATACCTATGGGGAAAATTATCCATGAAAATGGGTTTGTTTAAATACTGTACAAGGGTACCGTACATCGCATTTTACCCGGATTTTGAGCAGCAATTTCAGGAAAAAAAGGAAATTAGCAGTGATGTAAATGTGTGGTAGTGCAGCAATTTTGGGATTAATTACACGACTGTATATTGGGTGGAAAATGCAGCTCTTTTGCCATGTGTCGGAGAACCAGGCCCAGGACTTTGGGTCCCATAGGACCTGAATTCTGGTCCTGTTTTCCTTTGTGCATCTGTTACCTGGATGTACAACTTCTTTGATGCAAATTTATCCCACCGGTTGAGTGATAACCTTGGTCAGGTTATCTGACCAGGGCATACAAAAGAATCATATAAAAACCCACTGCTTTCCCTTCCCAATAATCAGTCCTTTAATTTAGCTCTTGCACTAAACATCCCTCAAACAATTCAACCACAAGTCTTTTGATTGTATTATTGCATTGCATTACTGCACCCTAAATTAGTGTGCACAAACTTATTGTATTCATTGAATATAATGAATATATCCATTGGTTTGGATGTGGAAATGTTGATTGAACCTTGTGAATGCTGAAAAGCAGCAAATAAAGCTTTCTGTTCATTCATTCACTCATTCATTGAATGTACAGTATGTTGTATTATTGCATTTATTGTGATGCATTATTTTTGTAATGTGTGTCATTATGGACTGTGATTAAACCAGACGAAACTAGAGAAATGTAAGTAAGGTACCCCTCAATTATATATTTTCAGCCACAAACCAGGTGATTGCCCTGCCTTGTTATTTTTTTTTTACCATTTTCTTCCACTGCATTATGGTTCAATCCTTTATCTTGGGTCAATTAATTTTTTAACAAAGGGATCATGGATATTACCTCAATTTTTGGCTGCGATTTCAAGAAAAAAAGCAAATGAGCGCACAACATCACAAACATTGACATTTTGTTGGAAAATGCAGTTTTTGGATGTGCAATCATTGATTTTTGGTTGTCAAATATGCTTTATTTATGCTATCACAGGGCCTCATCCCAAATTTTAAGCAGCAATTTCAGGAAGGAAAAAAAAAACTTTTGGACTACTGAACTCAAACAACTGTGAAGTTTCTCTTTGTGGCTGAATGGGGCTTGAAAATGCTTGAAAAAAAGCTTCACACTTTGAAAATCAACTACTCTAATAGAATAAAGGGAGAATAGCATGATTTTCTAGACATAAATAATTTAAATATCCTAAAATTTGTGTGTGCTGGCAGGTTCTTGGCCCGTGATTAGCCAAAGTTGATGGCAAATTTTGCCCTCAACCCCAAAGGATATCAACTTACAGTATTTCAAAGATGGGCCACCTGAGGGTGACTTTGGTGCGGCCTATACTTGAATATCTCACGTATGGGCCGCGTACGAGTTTTCCAATGGACTTTTCGTAATAATGATTACGACTAGAAAGCACCTAAATACAGTTGTTTTTTTTTCATGAATTTCCTCTAAGAATAATGTTCAATTCAATTTTGATTATAAGAGCTCGTCATGCGAACAGAAAAAATGTTCCTCATTAAATGCACAGTAATTCCAACAAGTTCCTCTAAATATATGAATGACTCTCTCCGTTTTCGTGGAAATTTTCAAATAGCTTTTGTACGCCGTCAAAATATTGTTTAAAAGTTAGAATGAATTCTTATAATTCATGGCGCTTTTTCGGGTGCTTTCTTCACGAATTCCCTGACGGCCAGGTAGATTTTCAAAATATAATTACAGTAATTTTCGATTTATGCAAAAGATTATAGAATCTGAGAGTAAAAGCGAATCGCCATCCAACAAATAGCTACACATTTTTGATAAAAGCAGTAGTTTTTTCTTGTCGTCAACATTTTCTAAGCTGATCTTCGCATCGAAGAGGTTAAATGAAGTTAAGCTTCTCTTTCGTTGAATATTTTCAATTTTTTAAAGGATCCTTTTTTCTGTCAACAAAAATGTCAAGTCGAAGTTCAAGCTAAAGGAACCTGAAATTCCTTCTCTATCAGGAATTCGCCCAATATATAGTATACACGCAGTCTTCAATCATGACGATACATCTTATCAAATTTGTTCTTAACTCATAACGTTTTAAAGCGTAGTTTTCAACATTTTTATAGTTCAGCCTTCATTATTCCGTCATCACCCGGAAAAGCAACTCCAGGTAAATCCTGTGCAAATTTCATTCCTTCAATCTCACGGACTCCACGATATCCGAGTCCATCCCAAATCATAGTTCGTTACAGTACTGTAAAAGTATGCAATGTGAAAATTATAAAGACTCCAGGCAAAAAAAAATGAAATCGAGAGTAGAATAAACCATGATATGAGGCGATTTCCGGGAGGGAAAGACTTCAAAAGCTGCCGAGGCTCGTTTCGGAAGGTTAAACCATTGATCACGACAAAGATTTGACGTTTATCCAGAGCAGGCAACTCGTATAAGCTTTTCAGAATGCTTTGAAACCCCCCCCCCCTCTCCCCATTTTGCTCTAGGCAATCTATGCTCCACAATCACAGTCGCACATCTTCCCTTGCCATACAGCCGACTCTTCACAATGAGGAAGGAAGAAAAGACAGCAAGAAGCACCGCTTGACACAATGATGGGGGGAAAAACAGTCTCCTGGTATTTTGTTCCGTAGGGTACTGCCTGTTTTTATTTGAATTACAGAAATCATTGATCCAAATACTGGACCATCGAACTGAAATTATTTTTTTTACTGGAATTTCCCCAAAAATGTTTTCCACATAGGACACACACACACACCCTAGTTTTTGCTGACTGAAAATGTTATTTTATATTGGATAATATTGTTCACCAAAATAATCCCATAAATGTATACAGTACAGTATAATAAAATAAAACATTATAACAGGATTGGTATCAAACAGAACAGAATTTCCTGTTGACTATTTTCAAAAATAGATACGCAATAGCTCATGGCTCAAATCCCTGGTGGTTTTGCTTAAAAATGTATACTCACATACCACATGCACCCCACTTTTCTGTCTTGTTCTTTGCAAGATTTTTTATGCAAAATGTTGCAGAAAACCATGAGGTGCTTGGATAGATATGGTACACAAACTTCACTGGAATCAAAGATGCCATCGGAATTGAGGACACAGCATGGTTTTTGAAGCCAAGTTTATGATGCAGTGCATCTTACAAAATACCATATATTCAAACAAATTAATTTCAACTGAGTATCTTTTCCAATAAATTACCTGTACCCAGTTAGGAGTAGAGGTATACCACTGCTCAAAAGTCAGTGCATGATTTTCATTTCTATTCTGTTTTACCTATGATGTTTTGTCCAAATCATAAAGCTTTATTGTACATTTGAATCTTGAGTTCAAAAAACGCAATTCATTACAGGATCATGTGCATCACCTGGATTGCCACCATTCTAATCTTTCTTTTTGGAAATTTCAAGTTTCTGCCCCCAAATATGTTCACAAACGGGATCCCTCGTTGTTAGCCAGCACACAAAGATCACAGACATATCAAGTTCGTTTGCTGGAAACTACTTTAGCAGGGTACCTGAAGACCTCAAATAAGTAACGTATAATACAAATACTATGATGCCACCAGTGGGATCCACGACAAAATATTCTGGCGTGAACAATGGCAACGGACAAGAATTTGCCAGAACCCAGCACGTAAGAACTTGAAGGAGAAGAAAAAGTTCCGCGGTCCCATGTTGCCCCTAGAATACCCAAAACAAGTCCCTATAGGTTCCTGTATCCACATGCTCACATGGAGTTAGCTTCTTTCTCTCATGTGGATCCGTATACTGTACACACGCGTACGTACACGCCAATGCCCTGGGAGGGGCGAGTATGGATATCAAGCCCAGGGTTTTAAGCCAGAAAAGCAGCAGCAGCAGCAGAGGAACGAACAAGTAGAAAAAAAAAAAGAAGACGAGGAAAAATGAGGGAGAGAGAGAAAACTAGGGACTTTTACCATGCAACGACGAGGGCTGCGACACATCCCCAGCTTGCTTGCTGCACCCTCCCCTCCTCCCCCTTCTGCTGCTGCTGCTCCGAACTTTGGCAGGCGTGGCTAACTCGCGCCTGAAAGAAGCCCGCCGGCTGAAATGAAATTATTCCGCGATCGGCGTGACCAACTGAGATGTGTGCATGGAGGGGAGGGAAGGAGAGAAGGAGACAGAGAAAAAAGAGATGGGGGGGGGGGGGGGAGAGGGGTGGACCTAGCCAGCAGCGCACATCCGCGTTTCTCATCTCTCTCTCTCCCCCCCCCACCAGATCTCTCCCTCTCTCTCTCTCTGTCGCTCTCCTCTTCTCTCATCTTTTGTTCGCTTCTTCTCCCTTCTCTGTATTTTTTTTGCTTATTTTGCTGCTGCTGCTGCTTCTTATTGTTTGCTTATATCTGCTGTCCCTGATGAGGATGATGATGCTTCTTTTTTTTTTCTCCTTCCCAACTTACCTCTAGCTTTTTTTTTCAGCCTGTCTTTATCTAGACTGAGTACTGCTATGTAATGTATATCTATACTATGGGATTTTGTAAAAAGTAATTTTTTGAATTTGGAAAAATGTCATTAGGGAGTTGACTTTGATACAAAATGTGTAAAATTTGAAACAGTGATGCAGGAAAGCAATGTGCCTATGCTGCTTATTGGGCCTGCATGCAGTTGTGATGCCTGAAAATTTATTACAGTTGAACCTTGCTAAGTTGAACCCCACTAAGTCAAATACCTCCCTAAGTTGAATTTCCTTTGAGCCCCCTCTGAATTTCTTTTGAAATAATGCATTAAAAACCTCCCTAACTTGAAGGCTTTTCCTCTAAAACCTCCATAAGTAAAATTTTTGAGGCCTTAGGTTTTTATTTTATTGGAACAGGAAAGAAAAAAAACAATTAAAATGGATTTTGATGTGCTTTGAAAGAATATGACAGACTTAATTAGGCTTTCTCCAAGTTGAGTGCCCTGCCAACTCCTTTTAGAAGCAACTTGAAGCCCAGAATATGATAATGTACAATTCAGTGCAATTCTTCAATGTTTCCCACAATAAAAATGCTTGATTTTAGAAGTTGAACATCTATAATTCTGTAAAACTCAAAATCTCTTCAAGTCAAAACCTCCATAAGTCAAATTTTTTCCAGGTCTCTTGAAATTCAACTTAGAGAGGTTCAACTGTATACTGTAAAAATGAATCATAATGTTTTGAACTCTCCATGACCAGTTGAATTCAACCCTGTTGAGATTCACAACAGTAAAAAAAAAAAAATAGCCAAAATTTTCTTGTCAAGTGAATATTTCCAATTTTAAGCAGCACAGGAGACCTTGATGGGATATCAGATGCTGTCATCTGCCAACATTTTAGGTGAAGCCTAAAGATTTTTTTGTATCTATTTTGTCTTTGTTATACAGTACTGCAGCATCAACATGCCAGTGATGTTGGGGAAGTTTTACCGTTTTGATCACAGTTTTGCATTGCCAAGAAAGCAAAAAGCATTGCCAAATAAGCAAAAATTATTACATTTGGGAACAGATAATTTTGATATTTATGTTTACATAATCTTTGTTGAATGATAATAATTTTGACGTACACTACTTCCAATAAAATGAAATCTAAAAACTACATCAAAAATAATTTTTATTGTAAAATAGCCTTGAAATTTTCAAAAAAACATCCGCGTATGCATTACACTTGCAAAAGAATCTTCGCTGGTGTAATTTTTCCCGACATAACCCCTTTCGGCCTTTCCATCCACATGATGCCAAACATATGCCCATACTAAAAGTATAAACAAGGCTTATTGTCTTATATGTTTAGTGTAAGGCTGCGCCCCAGTTCTTCAGCTGATTTTTTCGTGATGAAGTACAACAATAATATTCTTTCCTTATAGATACAGTATGACAACTGCAATCTATTAACGGTGTGAGATCCTGAATTGGTTAGAATGTCCGATTGAGGAAAACATATTTCTCGAGGCGAGTGGGCTTTTGTGTCAACATTATTCCTGACACAGAACAATTGCTTGCTCAGGGTTGGGGAGCATCAAACCTCTCATCAAATCTTTGCACCTTCGTTTCCCAAGGATAATGTCCTGAGCAGTACTTGGAATCGGTTTTCTGTTTCGCTTTTGCTATCCATTCATGTTTCCTTCAATCACGTTTCCGCCATTCATTCCTCCGCATTTGACCATTGTATTAAAATTAAATCATTCATTCCGAACAGTTTGTAGAGGCAAGTGAAACGTTTCACGATCACGATGAATTGCTCGCTATTTGCATTCATGCCAGAGGAGTTGTTTCCGCCGATGGAAAAAACTATCGCCTAAATCATTTTCCATTGTTTCAGGAGTAAGAAGAATTTAATTTCATGTTTCTTTCATGTTTGGCAAGGCATCTTTTAAACGATTGCTATATTTACTTGAATATCGCACGCACATTTTTCTTTAAAATTCACGCTAAAAAAGTGGGTGTCATAGTGAGTACAGTTTATTTTTAGTATACACATGGTACCTCACAATTCGACGTCCTGCAATTCAAACATCCTGCAATTTTATGGTAAAATTTGCAGGGAGGTTGACTTATAATTTGACCCTTGCGCCACAATTAAACCTGCTTTGGCCACTGTTTTTTTGCATTTTTGTTCTTATATTTTTGAATTTCACAGAGTGTTTCACAATTTGACCAATTTGCAATTTTACCCTAGTTTGGTAACAGATTAGGATTGAAATTTTGAGGTATCACCTGTACATATATTTCAATTTTTTGTATTGGTGCGCATTAGTGGTGTAACACAAACGCATTTAGGGAAGCCTAAAGAAAAAATCATTTAAATTCTAGAGAATAGAATGAGTAAACATACACATTTAGGCTGATATAAGCAGATTTGTAGATGATAATAATGATAATGATAGCAATAAAAATAAATTAAGCTCAATCGACGAAAAAATGTAAAAGGTACTGTATAATAAATTTCAAATTTTCATACGTCATGTGGCTCCAACAAGAAATTTATGTTTGTCTCACAGAAAACCATATTTCTTATGTGGATATTGATTTTTCTCACAAATTGTGTTTTAAAAATTCTCTAGGATGAATTCCTATAAGTCTTACAGGAGAGGCTTTTGACTTCGGGAGGTTCTTATCCGATTCAATTTTCTGGTCACGGATCCCCACAGGGTGCTTGTTCTGATCCCAAAACCTCGGGACCCATCCGAGGAAGAAATCCATGGTTCAATAAACTGGATACTGCACTGCTGGCACAACTTGTGGTTGCTTCTTTTCCTTCTGTCTATTTTCTTCTTCTTCCGTTGTATATATAGCTNGATACTTTTGGAGACAGGGAAAATTTGAGACAGATACTTTTGGAGACTCAGGGACAATTTGAGATGGACACTTTTTGAGACAAGGACAATTTGAGACAGACACTTTTTGTTGAGACCAACACTTCTTTTTGACAAGGACAATTTGAGACAGAAAATTTTGGAGATGGTGAAACATGAGCCAACTTGAGACTGAGCCAAATTGAGACAGATACTTTTGGAGACAGGGAAAATTTGAGACAGATACTTTTGGAGACTCAGGGACAATTTGAGACAGACACTTCTTTTTGACAAGGACAATTTGAGACAGACAATTTTGGAGACGTTGAAACGTAACTCATGCTGTTACCTGATGACAATTTGAGACTAACACTTTTGAGACATGGAGAAATACATTTTGAGAATTTGAGACTGATATATTCTGAGAAAAAATGACTTGACTGTGTTTCACCAAATTATCTTATGTGTAAGATGTGAAAATGAAGAAAAATTGCACTGTTTGGTGAAAAGTCCATGATCCCAGGGTGTTTCTGCTTTTTGTCCATCATCATCACTCTCAAGTGAGTTTTCCTCATCAAAGAAAAAACTCAAATCTTTGAACCAACCTAAGCAGATTCCTCTCCTCATTAAGATAGTTTTTGTCTCAATTTGCCCCCGTCTCACATTGTCCTTGTCTCAAATTGGCCCTGCCTCAAATTATATGTTGCCATTTTTCCAGTCTTGAATTGTCTGTCTCAATTTGTCTGTATCCCTAATTCTTGTGCAGAGAAATGTTTTAGATGAACTGCTCATAGAATTGAGCATCTCCAAGTCAAATTTGAACAGTCTTTGAAAGTATTTGTTTAATCAACGAAAAATAAATGCATGAAATATTTCTTTGCAACCTTGATGAGGAAGAATTGTGAATAATTTCTTATAAAGTACTTTACGCACAGAGAATATTTTTGTAGATGAATTTCTCATGCCGTGGAATATCTCCAAGTAAAATTTGAACTGACTAACAGTGTTTTTTGATCAAAGAATAATGAATACACGGGCTATTTCTGTACAACCTTGGTGGGGAAGACTGACGAATAATTTGTTATACGGTGCAGATAATATTTTTGTTCATGAGCTTTCTTTATGCAGTTCAACCGGTGTAAGTTGTTTTCCAAGGTATCAGCAAAAATGTATTGATGGGGTGTAAGGAAATATTTTTTCCTGAAAAATAAGGAAGTTCAAATAAGTGATTTTTTGGCCCAAAACTGCCTTTATATTGTAGGAAGTTGCCAGGATTTTGGAATTTGAGGATATGGTTCATTTTCCAATTATTCTTCCATTTTCCGGGGTCAAACATAATACCTGAAAGGCCTCCAAAATTTCAAGTTCTGAAAATGAGATGGCACAAAAGGTCTTTAAGAAGGCTTAATTAATCTTTGCTTGTAAGGGAATTACGACGGGGATTAAAAATAAATTTGACATTGATACATTTTAAACTTAAAGAGGTTGAAGTTAGCAAGGTTTGAACCGGAAAATTTGAGGGCATCAGGAAGATGCAACGGAATTTCCGCTAAAAAAAAAAGATGGGCTTTATGTCATTTCAAAATTGATATGACTTCATGAACCTCTTCTCTAAGTAATTTTTGGCGAGGAGAAAAGTCTCCAGTTGATTTTGCGCGTACTGTATACAGATCAAGGATCCTCTTATTTTTTCCAATGACTCGGCGTCACTCACGAATGTTATAGATTTTAAAAAGCGCCGTTCAAACCAAAAATTAAATGATCCTTTCGTCTGAAACTAATTTCATGACGAGTAAAAAGGAATTAAATTGGTTACAAAACAGATGCTTGAAACCCTCTCCACACGGGGGCTCTAGCATTAAATATACACGTGTCCCAAGTATTCAGCATCCTTTGCGTTGAAATCCGTGGACGTGAGCACGTCAACTCGCATTCCACGGATATCCTTTCCGCCCGGGAAAAATGGCCCGATTTTGTCCAGGCAAGTGTGTATGTAATTTCCCTGACAACTCTCCTGCTCCTTTTTCCAGGCGGAAAGAATATCCGTGGAATTTGAGCTGCCCAACACTAAGAAATCTTTTTGTTTCTTTTTTTTTTGTGGCCCGCGTCGGATTTCAATGATCCCAAGAGAATAGGAACGGTGAAGATCGGATCTCACGCTGATTTCCATGCAACGTTTGCAGATTGAAACGGAGCTCTTATTGCGAGGCAAAAAGAGGCGACACTAAAGTTTCTGCGTTTGAATGTACCATTTCTATAGGATGAGACTATATATTTATTGTGGACCCAATTTGCAACTACATTGACTCAATTGTTACAGTTCTCAGAGTCTTTAATTTTTCTGGCAATAAAGCCAGGAAGATAAATGGATATTCAAGCAACCAAGAAACGAACCTGACGACAGTTATTGGAGGGAACAGATTAAATANGCGGTCTAAAGTTTCCGTTTGAAATAAAATGCAATGCAAGCATAAAAGCGGGAATTTTTTCTGCTAAAATAAAAAATATGCCAACGTACATGTACTCCGTAATTTCAGGCAGCTCTGGCGGAAAAAAAAAATTTCGGGCAAATTTTCGAAAAAAAATGTCCATGGAGCTCATTTGGATGAGTTTCGGAATTATTTTTTGTTGTTGAGAACTTCTTGCTCACTGGGGTAGAAACAAACGAATTTATAAATTATGTACAGGCAACGTAATATTCGTGTACTGTAAATTTATTTTAAAACTGGCTCCGTGATTAAAAGGAGATTCGGGAACTCTCGGTAGTCAAATTATATAATTTTCGGGGAAAATGTCCTTCGAAATCTTTCCTTGGAAGCACGCCTGCAGTGAAATCTAAAATCTGAATGCTGAAATATTATTGACAATCAAAACGATTTTTTTTTTATTTTGAAAATGAGAGAAAGATTTTCCGCCACTCTGTCCGCGTTCAATCTTTATTTAGTGTATAATTGAACGACGATTCGTCAATTTAATCTTTTAAAAAAAGGGAACACTTCGCGCATGAAATACAGGGGTTCCGGATTTTCCGATCATCGAATTTATAACAATTCCCACCTTAACATAATTTCACGGAGTAAGGCCCGATGGAAAATATAGGTTTTCGGACAGAATTAGAGACATCACAGAGAACCTTGGTCTGCTCGTTGGTCATGCGGATTATTTCCGCAGGATCAGCGTGAAACCCCCGAAACCCAGCATTAGATCACTGTGGTTGAGAGCCATGCTTTTTAAAGAGGATTGCAAAACTGAACGCTGGATTGGTTCCTGGTAACTGACCGCCACCCATAAATGGCAATCATGTCCAATTGATCACCATGGACGAAAAGTCGACACAAAACTCCTACATTTCTACAAAAAATTATTGCTAGGATGGCTCTCAAGTGTTTTAAGCAGGCCGGATTTTAACGAAGCTCGAGCAAGCTCATCGTGAAGTTTGAGTGTATCACTGTGTAAAAAAAAAATAATGATGATAAATAAATTAATTATGGACGTTTTCTCATTCTAAGGCCTAAAGATGCATTCTAAACCCGAAGTTGAGAATTTAAAGGCAAATGATAAAATTTTAATTGCCGTGAAAATAATGTGAAGACTGAGACACGAGTAGCACCAACAGAATCCTTTGTTTCTGAGGGACTTAATTCAACGCAATTAATGATAGTTAATCAAAAATTTTCTGTAAAATGTATTTTTTAAACCACAAATCAGTTTGATATGCAGTATTGCATATCAAAAATCGATAACCTTTCAAATTCGAGCAAAGATGACAACAACTGAATTTATCGAAAAAGGCGACGGAGAAGTTGACTTTTAGTTCGCTAGGGACGACATGATATAAGGTTTTGGAAAGGATATGAGCAGGTTTGGGCGCCCTTTTAAGTCGCCTTGCATTCACGAACTCTAAACTTAGTAAAATCTTGAAATTTTTGAAAGCAATGACTGGCGGAATTGGTGCCAGTTTTTCCAGCGCATATTCTCTTCCGGTTTTGTCCGAACTTTCGCCGTTTGCAGGGAGCCCAGCTCGGCAGCAGTTGAATCGGTGCTCAATTTCCGAGGCGGAAAGGAATGCGTGGTAAATTTCGCTTGTAACTTTTCCTTACTTACTTTCTTACTTACCTACCTACCTTTCTTTGGCTCGATTTGCTTGCTTTCTAGCCACCCACCGGCAAGTATCGAGCGAAAGCCTACTCTCGAGTTAGACGCCCCCACAAAAAAAAAAGTTGGAAAAAAGAGAAAGAAAAGTTCCTGAGTTTTAACTTTTCGGCGATGATGGAAGATCAACGGCGAGGGGATCCATCAAAGACAGAATTTTTCGAATCACATGGCAGATCACGGCGAATCCAATGAGGAACTCGAACACTTCTAATTGATTTTGGGGCTTCACACCTGCATGAGAACATTTTATCCTGCCGAAGAAAGTTCCCTGGTGAGGCTCATAATTTCCTGAACAACTGTAATTGTTCTCCAGCAAAATGGAAATGCTGTATATATAATGCCTATTCAACCTTAACCAGTCTTATAGCTGCAGCATAATTGAGATATTTTTGCAAATTTGTGTGCCCAAGAGCACGGAAATTATTAAAACTCCTGGATTGAGTAGCAAGAAGAAAGCTGTGGAAAATTCCCATTTTTTTCTCTATATACCCGTAGAAAATTCTACTTGCACAAAATTTCTCACTGCATGGTTAGCATTATTTTTGCATTCCTACCATAGGATTTCATACAAAGTTTCTCAGTTCCCTGAATTAGCTTGGATTTCCAGAAGCAATGAACAGTTTTTGAAATTTGGCCAGAATATCATTTTTCTTTATTGACCTCAATCACCACTGCAACCAATTGAACCTAATTCTTCAACTCAAAATTGAGTTGATTTTCTTGGAATTTATTTGAATTGGAGGGGTTCAACTGCATTCACCCCTGCAACTCTGTACCTTTGGATTCATTGAAAATGAAAAAAAAGAAATTCCATTTACAATAGAATATAATACGGTAGCAATAAATAGTATGCTTTTAAATTTTTAATTTCAATTTTAATTGAGTTGATTTGTTATTTTTTTATTTGGCTTGAACAAATATATTGAGATCCCAGATGTAGACATAATTGGTGCATCAAGAGTGTCCCTAAGTCAAAATGTCCCTAACTCAAGTATCATTTTCCCATAGGCTTACATTATATATTTTTTAATTTGTGTTCTATAGAAGAAATATTCTTCAGAATTCCATGCAATTTTTTTTGCCACTTGCAATTGATTCTGTAAATATCTTTTCAATTCATTAAGAACATTTGGAGCATTGAATAGTGTACCTCTGTACAGTACGTTGAAATGTTGGCACCTGTAAAAATAACATTCAAGTCACAAAGAGAGAGAGAGGAAGTCCCTCTGTGCTATAGGTATTTTTTTAATTAGCTGATTGGGTGGGAAAATGATGGGAGAAATACCAAAGAATTTATTTTGCATATTTCTTGGGGTTGGAAATATGTGTTTCTCGCAATTAAGCCTAATAAAAGTCCTTTTTCCTGAAATTCATTGGCAATTTTATAATGCAATATCTGCACGTTAAGTCAGTGTCCATATGTTCGGCCTTTCTTCTGCATTTTTTTGTTGAAAAATAAATGTCCCTATGTTGAATTATCCACATGCCAAGGTGTCCTCTACACCCCCAGAGTGAACATGAGTGACAGGGTTCGTTCTTAACCCATAGTTAGAGGCAGGTAGTAAGTTTTTCCGACAATATGCTCTATAAGACGTACACGATAAATGTGTCTATAATGGGACGTGTTAATCAATAACCTATATTGGCATTTTTTCTCTCTTATAATGCCTAATCCGACGAGACGCGACCGCAAAAATCGGTTTGATTCGTGTCGCGACAACCGTATGCTATTTACACAGATATTACCCTGCACATAATCAATAACCTATATTGGCATTTTTTCTCTCTTATAATGCCTAATCCGACGAGACGCGACCGCAAAAATCGGTTTGATTCGTGTCGCGACAACCGTAAAAAATGCATGCGACGCCGTAGTTGCATCAGCTTGAACAAAAACGAATGTTTATTTACTTATTTAGATGTGTAACTTAGATATACAAAGGGGGAACTCGTTTATTTATTCAAATAAATGAACAACCGTCGTCCAGCCACCCGCTTGTCTCTTGACTCTTTATAGCCGATCGTTCGGCCGACTTGTCCGCGAAATCGGATTCGTTTCTTCCACTCGGGCCGTGAAAGCCGGTTTATATTTCCAAGCTTGTGTTGCACGCTTTCGAATGTTTGACGCTGGGTTGCAAAAAGAACAAACAAACAAAACAAGTTTTGCTAGAAGGGGAGCATTTCTTGAATTATCCGGTAATATGAAAATCAGCACGCTTTCGAATGTTTGACGCTGGGTTGCAAAAAAAACAAAACAAAAAACATGTTTTGCTAGAAGGGGAACATTTCTTGAATTATCCGGTAATATGAAAATCATTCGGCATCTCAATAATATGAACTAAACGGTAGATGCAATTATCAGAGCTGTA
>CAJPEX010003023.1:0-32755 GCA_905338405.1 Notodromas monacha | reverse complement strand
CTGTCTCAGCCTGCGGCATTATTGAAGGACAAGGAGACATCGCATCGCAGTACCAATGATCCGCTTAAAGGCAAGAAAACCCCACGGTGTGCTTGAGGATTGTGCTCAGAACGACGCTGCGAGCTCATGTTACTCTCTCCCAACAAAATCCACGCCACAAATTTAAATTTTGCTGTTTCGTACTTTGTTAGAATAACAATAAAAATACAGTAATGAACTTTATTTCCATAACGTCCATAACGTTCGCGGATGAACTGATTATACAGAGCGGACACAGAAAGTAAATTTTTGAACCCATAACGTTGCGAAACCCTCGAAATGAAATTTCATTCCATTCAACTCCCAAATGACGCCCAACCCGATCAGAAGGAAACGTGGAAACAATTCTTGAGAAAATGGTGATTCACGTTTTCTCCTCACGACGGTTGATGGAATTTTTCCAGTAAACATCTTACATCTTGCTTGCAAGGATGGCGAAAAAAAACCCACAATTATCGGTTGCAGAAAAATTGTGCCGCTTTTCAGCATGGAGTGAATCTCGATTCTTAAAAAAAAGTTACTGTGCTTTTAAACTCTATCGGACGTTCAATTAGGCGTCAACAGAACCAGAAACATAAATCAGAAGAATTCTACTAAACCTAAGTCAATTCAATAATACAGTGTAACAATAATATCTACCACATAGAAAACAAACTTTTAAAAAATTAAGCAAATTGGGAAACGCTCGACAAGTTTTGAAAAGCGAACACCACTTCAGTAAGAAAAAAAGCCAAGTAGAACTGGCTTCCGTTTTACCGTTCTCCAATATTGAATCCCAAGTAAGGAGAAAGGGGTCCTGTACTTTTAAATTTACCCTTTCCCCCCATGCTGGTCATTTCAATTTATTTTCCAATCCGGTGAGTACTATTTTCCCTACTTGATTCGATTATCCCGAAAAAAAAAATAACCCGGTCATTAGTCAGGATAATCTGAGGTCTAATGTATTCCCCACACGTGAACTATCACGAGTATGAGACACGAAATGCGCCGTTGTGAGTATCATACCTTTTTTGTGACGCATTAAAAAAAACCTATTGGTCATTTAAATAATTTTTGAACGAAAGTCACTGGCTTGAACTGATGCAGGGTTACCAAAAAGGAAAGGAAACGGTAAAAATCGTCCCGAGCCACGGGCGCTTTCATGATACGAAAAAAGGAACCTCCTCGCTTCCGAGGACCACCACATAAATCACAGCATCATTGTTCCATCAACTTTTACTCGTCAGTCGCTGGTCCACCAGCACCATCAAGCTTCAGTCTTGAGGCATGTTAATGAAAGCATAGCCGGCGTGTTATCCAAGAGATAACAATCCATCGTAGTGAAAAAGTAAAAAAAAAAAACAAAATATCACGGCTTCACCCCGTTCCACCGCATTACCTTACGCCATCACGAGCAACAACAATCTCCCGCCTTGTCAAAAAGGAAAGCGATTCCGAAAAAAAAAGGGCTTTCAACTGCCAGGAAAAATTTCAACTTCAAGACCCCGATGGCATTCATCTGTCACTGGAACAACCTATGCGGAAGAAGTCTTGTTTGAACTCATGTCGCCGTTCCAACTGTTTTTTTCGGTGTACATTATCTTTGTGCATTGACGACCTGACCGCACAGATAACACGTGAAATGATTTTTAAGTGTTTAATCATAAATTTAAAAAAAAATAGCTTGAAGCATTCATAACTAAATATGGCCAAACATAACTTGGACTAGGGAATGAATGGCGAAACGTGCACACATACACATACATGAGTACATTTTATGGTATACAACTATACACTATACAGTAATCGATACCTTGGAAATATTAAATGTGGTCCCCATATTTTTGTAACAAAATAAATGAAAATATTTCTTTAAAAAAATACAAATATAAGTCAGAAGGAGAAGGAAATACTGTATCACGATCAAAATCGCTTAAAAGAATGACACAATTTTTATAAGATACTCATGATACTGCATACTTCGGGAAATTTTTTTTTAGAAATAGTCGTCGCTCCACTTTCAAATTTTACGCGCAACCAATAAGTAAAAAAAATACCCGTATAAGTCTCTCATAAATTTTTAGTACAATTTAAAAGACAACATGATGGGTGTAAAATAGTTCACATAATACACAAAAAACATACGAGTGAAACAAAATGGGAGGTAAATACACAATAAAATTCTAAACAATGATTCCACGAAGAAGGAAAAATAACTGTATCAATAATGAGTGTTATTACGATTCTCAAGTAAATCTGCCGACATCAAAAAGACAATTAAATTGATTTACAAATTTACATCTACAGAATAAATTTCTGAACACAAGACAAATCCGAAGAAGCTGCACTCGATAGGGAATAATAAACCCTCAGGAAATAGATGAACATAAAACAAACAAACTTCACTCCAGAAAACACGCATTTTCTACAGTTTCTTCGTGTCTCGAAAAACAATCCCACCTTTGCCTTTAAAATTGACCATCCCTGCCAAAATAAAGGCGGCAACGAAAATTTTAAAAGTGTGGTAAAAAAGGGAGGGGAGAATAATGATGAAAATTACAACAACAAAAAAGGTTCTTCATCAGAGGAGAAACGCACAAAAGTCGGGCTTATTTTCACTTTCCACGCAGCGGGCGTGAAAGTCAGAGGAACCGAGAGAAACCCACAAGCCTTTCGAAGCGACGGGATGAAAGCCTCATTTTCTCCCGGGCACCAGCCGGGACCTCATTTTTCTCCGTAACCTTCCCTCTCACTATCTGCAGATTCTTATGCCACAAGGGCTGTGGGATAAATGAAACTAGTATTTCTTCTGCTCTCCATGATGCCCGCAGAACATAAATCGAACCCCATTCAGCAGAGGGGAACAAAATAATAATAACAACGCACTGTAATTGCAAATTTGGATTCGAGAGTTCGAGTACTTACTCGGCCAGTCCAGCTTCTTATTCATCAGAAGAGACTCGTGCACCCTTCAGTCTACCATTTGGAATACGAAATTATCTAGTAAAAATGAGGCAATTCGGCAATCAGACTTCGATTAATCGGCCGTTTCAACTGCGAGAATTCCACCGACATGACACAGGGCAGCACAGATTTAATGCTTCATTCGGAGAATTCTTCAAATCAGCTGGATGATAGAAAGTACTGTACTGCATTTCTCTCACTGGAAATGAATCCTAGATTTGCGAGGCTAATCGGTTCAGTCCGCAATTTATAATTCAAAAGTTTAAACCTCCGATGTGCGAGGCTTTTCTCGTTTGGTTTCCGAACCAAATCAGAATAATTTTTTTTTCAACACTCTGAGAAGATGCGGATAATTTTCAGACCAACATTAATAATCAGATAACATCAAAATATGAAATCTTCTTAGCCCAAAGTCATGTTTTTTTAATACCGTACTCGAATGATTAAAAAATATCGTACCTATAATGTGTTTAATAGGACGATCATTACTCGAAAAAATATTCTGATTGCGTTCGTGCGTTATAAAATAATTGGAAAGCATTTAGTAGCCCAGGTTACGTTGGCATTTCGAAAAAATACTACATTAGACAAATGTATTCTTTATATCGCTGAGTTGGGTAGATTTTTACTTATTTACTTCAGTACCCGAAGGACATAATTTACAGGCACTGAAAACATTGGAACCAACAACACAGCTTATTCGAATTTTTTGCGAAAACCAGGACAACCTCTGCATTTTCACAGCAATTGAATTGAACGACTGGAGAAAAAAAAATAACATGCCACTATGAAAAATGATCACTGAGGCAGAACATCGCATGAAGTTTCTCATTTTCTCCATTTAATTCAATTCATCGACGAAGCAGTGACAAGAGACAAGATTTTCTCACATTATCCTCGACATAACAAAGTTATTTGGACCACGATTCAATGATATATTACAGATAACCAATCGAGTCGTTTCTCTCAACGATGCGTTTCCTTCAGAGCGAATAAATTTAATTGGGTAATTCGATATCCGGGTTCACTTCGGGCTTTCACTTGTTTTGAAGATCGTTGGAAGGACTTAAAGACCATACGATTTTAAACTAGCGACCAGAACAGCTACAGGAGATTTTTTACAGCTGATACAGTACACTAGTACAGCATGCCGGTACTCCTACAGGAGACTTCTCACATGTCAGAGAATTTATTTTCAAGGTATGTCAAAGCAAATTGAAAATTTTTAAAGCATGCAGATTTAAGTAGCTTCGAAAAATCCCGAACGAGTTGCCTGACGGTTTGATGCTAGCTGTGGGCACCAGTTCCCAATGTACTTCTCCATTTCAAACCTTTTTCAATTTCAATTTCTTTGACGGATGTTTCGTCGAAATTCTATGGTGTCTGACATAAAATGTTATCTTTTTTTTTGGTCGAACCACCTTTCATCGCATATGGATACTTTTAAAACGCCTTCGAAGCATCGTTTTTCAAATCGCGTATTCAATCATTTTATTTCCCACGGGAATTTCGCTTATTTTCTCAAGACAGCCGAAGAGTTCCTCTGAAGTGCACGAAAAGCTATCTACGTTTACAACCACCATAAAATAGCAATCTAGAATCTAGATTGTCAAATAACGCAGCGCTGAACCTGAACTGTTCGATACTCAGGAATAAACTGTATAGGTACGGTTGTCTCTGGACAACCTTCAGAAAACGAGGAAGTAAGGTAAATCATGCAACAGTCGAACCCCTTTGGAACCTTTCCAAGTCGAACTTCAAGAGACCAGCAACAATTCGAGTTAGGGAGGCTTTGAGGTAAAGGAAGAAGCACTGAGTTGGGAGAGGAAAGGAGGTTAACAGGAAATTTTAATTTGTGATATTCTGGACATTGCATTGTTTCTTCAATGAGTTAACATGATGCTGAACTTGGAGACAAGGGTTCATTTGCTCAATTAGTCTTCCATTTCTTTTCAGAACACATCAACTAACACTTATATTGCTTTTATCTTTCCTGTGTCAAGGAAGTGAATAGCCAAAAGGCCTCCGGAAATTTTCAAGCACAGCGATTTGAGAGGGAAAGCCTTCGAGTTTTTAATGCATTGTTGCCAAGGGAATTCAGAGAACGAATTGAAAATAAATTCGACATAGAGAGGGTCCGAGTTATCGAGATTCAACTGTATTTATTTAAAAAAAAACCAAGCTTTGATGCCTTCAATTGTTGCACTCATCATGATGCACTGAAGCTGATTTTGCAGAAGGTACCTCTACGAAATGGCTCCCATCACTGTTTCCGCAAATTTCATTCTTAAACAAACTTCCGCTTACTTTAAAAGCTGTTTTATCTACACTTGAAAATACAATAAAAGATTGAGAATATGCGACCAGAAACTGTTGTCTGACCAAAGGCATGTAGGAAATCAGAGAGAACTGCTGAAATTAAGCGGTACACGCCGCATGCACATTTTTGCGCCCACCAAACCAAAGCAAATTTCTCGAATGTCGAATATCAAGCGGCCAAATGAAGATAACTTAAAATTATTTTTAAAATCATGAATACGTTATTCTGCGAATGAGTTTCGTCATTGT
Organism: Notodromas monacha; assembly: GCA_905338405.1. Taxonomy (NCBI): domain Eukaryota; kingdom Metazoa; phylum Arthropoda; class Ostracoda; order Podocopida; family Cyprididae; genus Notodromas; species Notodromas monacha. Next base: position 27,205 of record CAJPEX010003023.1, on the reverse strand, counting down.
AATTCTTGCAGATGACGACTCACGGAATCTCCAGTACAGTACAGACTTTTACTTTCGCGCGTCATTTCCCCCAATATAACGTACAAACAAAATCAGCAGAAGAAGTTAGAATGCAAACGATTCATGGGATCCTATCCACGCGCTCTTTCCAAATAAAAACAAAGCAACGTGCTGCTGTAAAATGCAAAACAAGTACATTAAACAGTACTGGGAAGTTGAAGGTCGCCAGACGAACTGCAGCTGACCCGCGGCGCACTCATATGAAGCAATCTGGGAATCGTTTCTCGTCCGAATCTCCACCGCACCCATCGGAGGCTCAATTCCCCCATTAACCAAATATGCGAGCGGGGGCTTCGAGCAGGCTCATAAAATAGGGTTCGAAAATTGAAGAAGGACGCTTCTTCCACCCAGTTCAGACAAACTCTGCTGCGCCAAAAATAAAAAAAAGAACCCCAACAACTGCGGCCCCCCTTCGTCATAAATCACGCACCAGCCGTTCACGCAACCTTTTTCCTTTCGAGAGAGAGGAGAGAATCAAAGAGGCAAGCGGTTACGCGAGGCCCGAACGGGGTCTTCAACCCGCGCAAAAAGCCACGTTTCCAACAGCCAAGTCTTTTCTTCCCGATGATGAAACGATCTCCATAAATCGGCATTTATTACTTTATTCCTCTTCCTCTCTCGGCGAGCATCTCCGTGGAAGTTGGCTGGGGTCAGATTGGGTCAATATTCCTCGAATTGAATCGCGAGATATGCTTTCGCGATTTGATCGATGCAAAGCGTCGTGAAATACAGGTGGAGTCTTTCTTGTACAACGATCTTGTCCACAACCATTTTCTCCATAAAACGATTTTTTTTGTGTGGTTGGTTCAATAGATTTTTCTGACTTCTCATTGAATTTTGTTGCACAGCGTTCTTGGAAATGTGCATTTCAGTGAAAATAGGGAAAACCTATGCATTCGACATATATCCATTCAGGAAATTTTTTACTGCAAAAATTACATTAAGAAGTTCCGTCAGCCGTGAATTTGCAAGACCTCTTATGTGCGCGTTCCAGCCAAGAAAAACTGGGAAAAGTTGAAAATTTCCTCCTCCCAATATTTTCTTCTTCCACTGGCACCGCAATGTGATACATTTCGATTTTCTTGGTTAACCAAAGGCGAAAAATTGGCATGCTCCTTTTCATCTGGTGCTTGATTGAGGTCATCACAAAAAAACTGAAAAAAGTTCTCTCGTCTCCCAACAAATTATTCAATCTTTCCAGAGATAAGTCATGATTCTTTGCAAGGACTTGTCCAGAGGTTTTCTTTTTTATTTCAACTCGTGTTTCAATTTCCGCGATTAAAATTTTTTCGAGACATTTTCTGAAATATACGTTGACTTCTATTTTGAAGAGTTCTTGGCCAGACCCAGGCTGAATGTTGTGCTTTTCTTTACCTCTGCAAAGCCAAAGCTTCTCGATCCACATTTTTCTTTCTTGAGTTGAGGAGACCACTGTCCCAAAACAGGTACTTTACTGCATTCGCAAGACATTTAATTGGTTTCTAAGATCACAAGGGAGCCCCGGACACAGAGTTTTATTTCACCCCAGACGCCAGAAAATACATCAACAGTCTATTAACCAAAGGGATCCCCTCAGAAAATAATATAAATAAACAAGGAAACTCTGGTTCCTTGTTGGCCACAAACTGCACATTACTTTGGCCACCAAAACAAAACAAAAAAAGTGAGAAAGGTATAACACAGCCAGAGAGCAGGGCTCTGTTGCGAACAAACGTTGGCCACCCCTCTCGGTATCTCTCCTTGGAACCGAACCAGCAGCAGGTTCCTTTGCGCCAGCGTCACGCGGCGCGTGAGGAATTCCGTATGCGCCGGGGGATTGCGTCACGCCGAAGAACGCCAGCCAGCTCGATTCATTATTTCAGAGCCCCGGTGAATAGCAGCAGCCAGCGAGACGCAGAGCACCCCGAGGACGCAGACACACGCAAAGCAGTATCCCATTCAATCCAGAAACGAAACGCGTTTATGGATCGTTTGAAAATCTTCAACAGTCAGCAAGAATGGCTCTGGAAATCCTCCACATCATCATTAAAAAAAAGGAGAGAAAAAGCTTTACAAAATTTGTTTCGTTGCTTTCACTGCACCTTGAGCATTCTTGAACTGTACATACGCACAAGAATCTGCTTCCTTCAAAGTATTCTAGAAAGGATAGGTTGAGAAGAGCGAACTTTCCTGATATTCCTAAGGAATACCTCAGTTGAAAATTTGTGGTAAATTCTGCAAGTTCCCCTCAAGCAAGTTAAACAGCACAATTGCAAGAGATCACTACGAAATTAGGTTTACTTGCTACACTCCTTTTTTTTTTAAAATTACGTACATAAATCGCTGACAAAAATTTGAAATCGTTTGCTATGAGCATGAAGTTTATCAAGTCATGGTCCCAACGGAAAAAAAATCCTCAGCGAACGAACAAAAGCTCGTTTCAAGCATTCTTGTATTTGAAGGCTTTTGGAAAATTACTTCGGTCCAAAGAAATTTTATTTCACGGCCCTGACTGACGAAAATTTCTCTTTCACATGACCTATGAATACGGAGAAGACGCATTTGCAATTAAACGTCTTCGCGTTTGGGCCTTGAATTCCCGCAGCACTGAAAAGACTACAGTAAATCTATCGAGTTTCAAACGTAGAATTGATGCACCTGATCCAACATTTTCTGTAGATTGCGTTTAACTGAATATCGTTTACAGGATTTCTTGAGAAAAGGGGCCAATTTCATTTTCGACAACACGAAAAAAGTCCGAGTCAACTGATGTTGAAATCATCAAGTTGAAACGTTTGTAATGGGTTCTTCGGATTTTCAAAATTTAGCGCATGGGCGTTTTTCGAAACTAAATTACAGTACAGTACTACGAAATGGCTTCGTCTTTATGCTTTTTTGTACCCGGCAGATCAGCAATAGAATGAACTGATCCGCGAAAACAGCTGTGCCAAGTTCCACGCAAAACACAAATTCACAAGCAATTAAAAGCTTGATAAGCATCGACCAACTTCAGAGCTCACTTTCTCACGATGATCAATTTTTTGAATCGGGAAAGCGAACACTTTAAATATTTCAAGACGAAGTACGAGAAAGTCTTTTTTCGGCTCGAACCAAATTACGCTGACCTAAAATCAAGGAAGCCGATTATTCCCCTGAATTGCAATTGTAGTACCGTATGGTTATCGTTAAAAAAAACAGACGAACAGGCCAGTTTCCAGGAAGAATCCCAAAATTTCCTGCAGGAAATACACCCCGATGTCGGCCACTCTACATATATTCATAAATTCAAATTCAAAAAAGCGTCTCTAACAACAATATCCAGTAAAATTTACACGGCCTTTCACAACTGCCGATATTAACCTGAAATTTAAAAATTATAAACTGTCTGATGTCAAATACTGAACTTATTCCAAAATTGATCAGAGGCCTGAATCCGAAGTTTTTCCTTGGTATTTTTGGGAGACGAGTTCTCTGCGGAAGCGGGGAGAAATTGCTCCATGAAAACTCGACTGAGAAAAAAAAAAAATTTACTTGAAAGTTCCGCATGAGAAACTGATTCGTTCCGCTCGCAAAGGAAATGAGAAATCCAGAAAAAAAGGACAGTTAATCCGCAGATCTGCTCCACAAATGCCATCACGCGTTAGCTTTGGTCAAATAATGCCAGCCGTCAGGTGGAATAAAAGGCCATCAATCCAATTAAAATCACACCTACGAACAACACGCCATTCGGGAATCAGCCAACGCAGAGACAGGAAAAAAAAAAGAAGATAATACAGTTGCACCGTTTAATACTACGTCCACGCAAAAACATCATCTCGAAATTGGGTGCATCAAGAGATGAAATGTGACGAATAGTTACCTTTCGCTCAGTGTTTAGAAACCGAACTAAATTCCCGGAGACCAATCAAGTCCGGCGTTGAATCAGGAGCAGCAGGTGTTCGAAATTACACTTTCTCTAATTACACCCACGCTGTTTCCTGGACTACCTTTTCACTTCTCATTCCAGCCCACCGAGTTATCATTAACATACAGACGCAGTAACAAAAACTTCGATCACATTTCATGGAGATGAAAATAAAAAGAGAGATGAAATGTTCAGGTAACAGTCAGCAAAGATACTCACTGCAGTTCGTCTTCTTCCTTCTTCTTCAACTGGTAGGATTTCACCAGACGCCTGAAAAATACAAAGAGAAGAAGATACATTAGTCCAGAATGTATCATCAAATGAGCAGAAACTGGTGATTCAAATAGCATAGCATATCAACAGTTTTGAAAATTGATTGTAACTCAGAGGAATATTAAAACAGTATAAAGAATAAATGGGCCATTTTTCATTCAATTTCTTCTATCTTAGAACTTAGAACATAACGGTTTCGGCGGCATTGAAGATTTTGTCGAATTTTAAATAAGCATCAATCTGACGAAGAAAGCTCGTGCTTCGTTCTCTGGTGTAATTCGTGGAAAATTCACGCACGAAAAAACGAAACCCCCGAAATCTTAGAATTTTTCTCATAGCTCAAATGACCATGTCCGTGACACAGCACCAAACATACCATTCGAGAGTATATAGAATTGCAATTCCATGAGCTCTAATCCAACTTTCACGCCTTCGTGAAATGAGTTTTCTGAAAATTGAAATTTTTCATATTTTGAAAATTGGCTTGCATTTTTTGAACACCCTGTAGAAGCTCGGGAAAAACTTTCTATTTCAAAACCATGGATTTAAAACTTTCAGATACGTTTCTTGGGACAAATATTTTTTTTTTTAGCTGATTGCAGCAGCGAATTTTATAGGCACTAAGAAAATTCGTCGACAAGAAAGGCAGCCGCCTTTCGAAATCTGCCAATTTTCTCGGAAAATCGGAGATCAATTGCAGAAAAATGCAGTCGAAGAGACCAAACGCCATTTTTGCCAATGCTAATTTCCTGAATAGAAATATATAATTTTTAGATACTGTAAACGAAAGTTCCCGTCGAAAAAAAAAAGCTTGACACAATTTTCAGATCCGTTTTCTTGAAAATAGCTGCATTCAGCTCAAATCGGCAAGAAAATTCAGAGGCGCCGATTTAAAAAAGTAAAAATACTCAGGACGAAAATACACGCAGTAGTTATTCAGATTCTCACGACTTTCGCGAAACCGAAGGAGGAAAATTACCGGAAGTAGTGGTCTTTTGCTCCAACAAAAATAAGCGGAACGAAAATTCCTCCCTTTATATTTTTTTTCCCGCCGTTGTTCGCACCGAACAACGGATCACAAAATGAAAGCAGCCTCAGAAACTAGGCAAGTTTTTTCTCTTTCACCCAGTGCCTCATTCATCATCGCAAAGCCCCGAAATTTTCCTCCGGAACTAACATCATTCAAGAACTTTTCCCTGGGAGACTCGATTATACACTCCCGCGTGTTCATTGAATGAGCGGAAATCGCATTCGGATGATTTATCATCAGCAGGACAGTCAATGCTAATCAATGCCACGAATGCTAAAGGATGAGTCATGACGAAGTACCAACAACCTGCGAATGAATAAAGGCACGGGGCGTGTCCATGACGAAGGGGTCCTTGAACTGTTTCTGTGGCAGCCAGAACCACAAAAGGGGTTCTCTGTTGGGTTCCGGACACGCATCAGTAGTAGAGGAATCCCATCATAAATGGAAATTGCGACGCTTATTACACCAAACCGGATTTGATCACTTATACTCTACTAAAGATTATCTTTAAAACTTTGAATGAGAACATCAACATGCAATTTGTTCAAGTTGAATTATTTGAAATAAATTGAATTAGGGAGAAAAATTCCCTTTACCGTGGTAGAAAAAAAAACGCTCATTTATTTTAATATTATTACACTGTCGAGAATTTTCCCTTCATATTCTTTGGGTCCACAGCTGAGAGTATACCTCGGAGTAAACAGTAATTTTTTCAAACAATGATTCTTCAACTGCCCGTGGGAAACTCAGAGTCGGGTTTCCAACAACACGTTTTTCCACTCATTTGACGCAATAATTTACAGTACAATAGAGTCATACTTTACCGCTTGAAATTTTTTGTTTTTCTTTTCAGTCGCAGGACGTCTTTGCTTTCACACTATTCAGTGATTTAGATTTTTACAAATCTGGCGTTTTTATGATAGTTGCTAAGCTGCGTTACATGTTCGATAAGAAATGCTGAATGCACACAATTCGATAATGAGCTTTGTCAATCTCGTGGTGTACATTTATAGAGTTTTTGAATCGACGTGATTTTTACTGAGTTATCTGTCATCGTTTCTTAACCAATGTTGAAATTTTTTTGCTATTTTCGGGTTACATTAAGATGATGCAGAAAAATAGAAGTTCATCCGAGCCTGCGAGGAAATATTGTGTACATACCAGAGGAGCTTGTTTTTATAAATTAACGGGAAGTCTGTTACCGAATATTTAAGCGGTAAAAATACGATACAAGACCATCTCACATACAGTATATCAAAATCATATTCGAATGGAAATTATCTTCTTCTCGACCATATTTGTGTAAGCGATAGTAAAAGAGAAGTTTTCCCACTCGGTCTATGATAGGTAAATGAAAAGTGAAAAAAGCAATACGTAAACAAGCGAAGACTCGTTCTAAATTTTTAAATAAATTGCGGTTGAAGATTCATACCCGTAAACTAAATAATAATAAAATATATTTATTCCAACTTCCTCATAAAACTTCTGAGCCGTCCCTCGAAAATTATCACAATGAAAAAGTTTAGGTTGGTGTATCATTAAACTTTCGATAATTTCGTATGCAACGAAACTTGAGCTGAATTCATAACACAATCTCGGTGGGCCCCAGAAACCAGGATTAAAAATGGATGCTTCGGAGCTTTGTTCAAATCCCAGCTGGGCTTCTTCGGGACACATGGTTCGGCGCCACCCAAGTTGGGCACAGCAGGGATCATTTAGCTGGATAATCAAAACGCAATGTGAAAGACGCGCGCTCGAACAAGTTCTTTCCAATTATTCATAGGGAAACATCAATTTCCCCATTCATTACGTTTTCTTAAAAAAAAAAACTTTGGTTATACATGTACAGTACTGTACTTTCAGATCACAGTTGGAGTTCTCCCACATAGGATTGTGTGGAGCCAGAATGATGGGGAAAAGCCCAGTGAAGGTTTTCCCTCTACTCACTTTGACTTCTTCTAAATAAATTACACTTTTATCAGATTATCACAACTATTTTTATTCTGGTTTTCCCTTTCTACTTTTAATTCCCATTTATTGGGAATAAATGGGAATTCCTTTTCTGAAATGTTTTTTTTATGCGCTCATTTTCACCCTGCAGAATTTCTTGATTCATTGTAAATTGTGACATTCCTTGGAATGTTTCTTTCCTGCAAAGCTTACATACATCAATAAATCATGAGAAAAAACTAGGAAAGTACGTTCAAAGTGACCCGTATTTCCACTGCATTTAATTTTATGCTTTTGTTGGGATTGTCACAAACACAAAACACTGAGAAATTTGGCCAAGGAAAGTTGAGCGACACATTTTTTATTCCCAATCTACTGCACCAGGATTGATTATTTCAGTTATCAAAATCCACGGAACTCGCATATTTTTGGTGAATCAAACTCAAGCATTCAAATTTGAAGGATATAAGTTTTATAATAAATTTTCAGACAGGGCTTTAAAAATAAGCCGACATTGCAAGCGATTGCTTTGATGGAAATAACAAAAGCGTTATGCACTCCAGTATTTCGTAGAACGATGGCGCCACAGCTTCCACTTGTACCCGAATTTTCATTCTTATATTTTACGGTGAAAGCAGTAAAACTTGGAATGGGAGCTCATCATAGAATGGAAGTTTTTGAATCAAATCACTTTTTTTTAAATCAAGGCAGATACCCGAAGCAGAAGCTAATGTTACCTCACAGTTGTTCAACTGAGTGAATCTCTATACTTATACAGTACTTGATAAGAAGATGTGAGGAATAGCTCAAAAGTTTGTCAGCGTGGAGATTTCAAGTTTTTTGTCCACCTGGGCAGAAATTTCCTTCGAACAGCAGAAATTAAACGGCATTCAAAACAAAGTAGTGTGTTCAGACTTCAACCAAAAGAATTTACCCGTTCCAGTGCCAACTTCAGTAACGTCTAGATGGCCGACTTAAATTTTGGCCAGGACGTGATGAACTTATTATTGTGAGAAAAATTCCCAGGAAATTGAATTACGGACCCATCCATTCATCCATCCAGCCAGCCAGACTCAAAAAAGCGAAGCTCAATTTAGACAACGATCACCCTGCATCAGGCGAAAAAATAAATAAACTCACATGAACAACAGTTTGTCTGACATACGAACACACACTCACTCAAAAACAAAAAAGGATTAAAGGAGTTGCGAGTTTTAAACTCCCAGCAACACGAATTTCTCCCATGCACATCAAAGTCTCTGGAAAACCCACATCAGTTGCGTTCCCTTAAAAACAGGTAATAGCGGTTCATTCATCCCGCCCTGAAATAACCGCCTGGGAACACAATGACGGTGATATCATGCAACCAACACTTCGCTTTTTTTTTCTTTTGTGCAAAACCACCGCATCTCGTAACCGCGTCAAAAAGCAAGGGTACTCGTTAAAAGGAACGCCCAAAAATAAAAATGTAAGACAGCCCACACACACATAATCGTTCTAACACGCCTCGCCTGTTACCATCTCCGCTGCTTTCACAAAAAGAAGTGTGAGGCTGATTCTCAAGTTTTTTTCAGTGCTGTACTTCCATTTTCTGGCGTCTTGCTGGATACATAAGAAAAGAGCGTACTTTTTTTTTTAGTTCCTTCCCTGAAAATTTTCCCGAATACTTGCCAAATTTTTGCCCACCCAGGTTCAAATTGAGAAAAGGCAAAAGGTGAAAGTGCAACCGTTCAATGTGAAGAAATAAGGGTTACCGAACACACACGCATTTTATATAAGCTTGCGCACCTCCAACTTCTATAAAAATTCGTAATATTGCATGTAACAGAGTTTTCTCATGTAGGTTATCCATTTCAGTGATGTTGAATGAGGAAGTCGCATGAAATGCCTACTGGTTATCAAAAAGTTCACTTCGATTGAAAAACATCTTTAGCGAAGGAACATACCGTATTTTAATTGACTTCCGAGTGGTTTATATCACGGTTATTTTTAACCTTTTTGCGGATTTCACCACGTTTGACATATTGCAGAGTTTGTTTGCCAACTCGGTTGGTCCAACTCAAATTGAGAATGTATTCATTCGTCATTACATTTTAATTTCCAACAACAACAAAATCTTCACATCCAGATTTCCAGGAAATGAAACATTTGAGTCTTTCGGATGGGACACCTTTTCCGAGTCGGTCGCTGTGCTATCTTTTGAATCTCTTCAAAAAGTGACATTTTTTTCATTAATTTTAGATCAATTTATGCACCATTTTACCACTCCTTGAAAAGTCTACACGCATACGAGGGAAAATTCGCACACTACTGCTTGTAAAGCCAGGGTTTAGACTTAGAGGAAGACCTTCACTTGAATGTAGTGTACTGAAAGTTGGGAAGTGGATGCAATGAAAATTTTAGTAAAGGTTTTCCTCCTCCTTAACTTTTATTACACCTAAAAAAAAAATCTTCCCACAAACTTCATTTAGAAAAATTGTTTTTCTCTCTTTTTTCATAATTGACAATCTGTATGTCTGTTTTTTTATTTGAGCACATAGTTCCTTCATTCATGTGCGTAGTCTTCTCAGAGTTCTTCGTGAATTTTTCAGTGTATATGCCAACAAATTACACAATAAATTGTTCAGGAAAAAAAACGAGGAACATACTTTTACTGTATATATTGAAAGTGTCCCCTTGAATTGGCCGCAAACTGGCTGATTGCACGAGTTTCATTTGTTCCAATTCTTATATTTCTTTTCGTCGTGTTCGTATACTAACATACATTTTTAATCAGCCCTTCCAGTTTCTTCTTCTTTTGAAAAATAAATGGAAGATGCACACACAGATACACACAGGAAGTGACGAAACAAGCGAAGACACGTCAAGGACAACCCGGAAGGAAACAAACCCCAGGGGAAGTGAGAGAAAAAAAAAACAATAAAGAGGCCCCCACGTCGTCGTCGTCGTCATCATCACCTTCTTTTTCCGCGTTTTCTCGCGCCTGGATTTCAGCCCATTTTGAGAAGTGACAGACGCGCAACTGTGCGCAAGTTCGTGCTGATGCATCTGATTAGTTACTTGGGAATGACCTCGGTGCCTGTTCTGAATCGGGTTCGCGGACGCGTGAGAAAACTTCCGCGAGTAGCATAGGGAAAGAGAGTAATTGAAGCAGCAAGACGCGGGTTTAATTGCTGGCTAGCTCGAACCTTGACGGAGAATATGTGCCTGTTCTGAATCGGGTTCGCGGACGCGTGAGAAAACTTCCGCGAGTAGCATAGGGAAAGAGAGTAATTGAAGCAGCAAGACGCGGGTTTAATTGCTGGCTAGCTCGAACCTTGACGGAGAATAATCTACAATATAATCCATTATACAGTTATACATTAGATCTAAATAGATAGTCAAACAGATGGGGAAATTATCGAGAGAGGATTCATTCCCGTCTCTGGCTCAAAGTTTGATCTACTGTACCATCAAACACAATTTCTCGGAACTAAAAGATGACGACTAAATAACAAATTTAGACGAATATTCCAGAAGATGAAAATTTCCCCAACGCTTGCAGCTCAAGGTTTGAAAATTTCAAGCAAACGTCAAGTTGGTCTTTTAAATTTCCCATGATGTCAAAAAAGGACTGCCCAAAAAAAAATTGACGAAATACAGTCCTTTTTCACATATGTGTATTTTCAAAGTCAATTGTATGAATCTTAGATGTTGGAATCCCGGTTCAAACAAGAAAGCAATATCGGAGCTAATGTCCCATCACGGCATCTGAATATTTCAACAAAGCGCAGACTTTTCTCATTTATCAATGGCTCGTATGCGACGATTGATGAATTCATCAAAATTTTACTTCTTCTTCGCCATTTAAATAAGAACTGTGCCTGTTCTGAATCGGGTTCGCGGACGCGTGAGAAAACTTCCGCGAGTAGCATAGGGAAAGAGAGTAATTGAAGCAGCAAGACGCGGGTTTAATTGCTGGCTAGCTCGAACCTTGACGGAGAATATCTACAATATAATCCATTATACAGTTATACATTAGATCTACTAGATAGTCAAACAGATGGGGAAATTATCGAGAGAGGATTCATTCCCGTCTCTGGCTCAAAGTTTGATCTACTGTACCATCAAACACAATTTCTCGGAACTAGAAAAGCTAATACTGTATTACGGTCCAACATAACCATGAAAAAGATGACGACTAAGTAACAAGTTTAGACGAATATTCCAGAAGATGAAAATTTCCCCAACGCTTGCAGCTCACGGCTTGAAAATTTCAAGCAAAAGTCAACTTGGTCTTTTAAATTTCCCATGATGTCAAAAAAGGACTGCCCACAAAAAAATTACGAAATACAGTCCTTTCTCACATATGTGTATTTTCAAAGTCAATTGTATGAATCCCGGTTCAAACAAGAAAGCAATATCCGAGAATTACAGGGTAGTGCCGTAGACTTATAAAGTTGTTTCGCGTCTGAAAAGAGTAAATAGTTACCGAGCATACGCTGCTAACTACTTAAGTAGTTTTAAAATGAAGAAGAAGCGGTAAATTTATTCTTGAAAGTAACTGAAAGGCGCCATTAATGGACCGACAGCAACACTCAACGTTAGTTTGAAGCGGGATCAACATTTCTGAAAATTAAAAAAATCAAAGTGATAAATTATAAAGGCATGACAGCATGTGGCAATGATTCCATTTTCTTTTTAAATGACACCGGGGTAAAATTAATAAAGGTGGAGCATTAAAATTGGGAAATAATGCAACAAACTGTCTCGACGTGTTTGAGAAGATGATAGCTACAATATTCAAGGAAATTGAACAATTCCACATGTTTTCCTGAGCCACCATCCACAATGGATTGAGAAACTGCATCTCCACCGCATCGCGGCGTGAAAAGATTAACCTTTCCAAAATTTACAGAGTACCGGCTACTTCCTCCCGAAATTCTACAAAATTCTGCGGAAACAACACTAATTACCGCGTTAAATCATCGAGATATGGATCGGAACAAGCGAGAATCCTAGACGATACCCGAGGGACGAATTGCCACATACTTCAATTCATGATCGGAATCACGTCACGCTATTCCGACTTCTCCTGATCCAGCGTTCGCGGCGGAATTTTCGGGAAAAATCCCATTTATATCCGGCGAGAATTTTAATAACTCACATAAAAAATTCTTGCCATTCTTTCGCGAGCAATTCACTCTGGCCTTCAACATTCCCGTGAGGGGAAAAAACGAGAATCGGGATTTTTCTAGAATACCTTACAAGTACTCAAACGTCACACTTGACGAAATCTAGAATTCCTGACAACGAACCGCATATTTATTTTCTACCTCTTATAAAAACTGCTAAACATTAAATAAAATTGTCTCAAAGGCTAGCACAAACTTTTGCTATTGTTTTGTCTGGATGCTCTCCGAAAAATAAAATAAAATATTGATTCCGTAAGCAGCAAGGTATACTGTAAATAAAAAATTCGATTCATAAAAAAAAAATTCTCCTTGGATTTAAAGCAACATACTGTACTTCACTTCGACGACGACGTTAACCACATGCAAATTATTGCAATTCAAACAACTCAATCGCAGTCTAGAAAATTCAATGAGATGATGTACATTAATATACTGTATATTTACGATGTTCAATATGATGCATGATCAACCAACGCATAAAAATGCACATGCAACTTTTTAAACCTCAGACCTGAATTTTCCTAGATTTTAAACTTTGAATGCTGAAACAAATCGGAGCATTCAGTCGACTGAAAGTTTCCGGAAATAGCATTGCATTAGATCACTCTTCCGAGCTTCGCGAAATGTGATTCAAAGTATAAAATAAACCTTTTCGGACATTCCCAGAACGTTCTGTGAAATTCACAAACATTCCTTCATGCAAGCGGATCAGTTGGGCATTCAAAAAAGCCAAAGTAATCATTTTTGACTGAAAAACCGAAGATTCTTGAATTTAACCAATTTTTTTTCTTTCGTCGCGTTTCTCAAGTTAAAGAATGTCAACATTGATGACGAAAAACTGTCGCACGCATTTTAACGATCAATTAATAATCGCAGCGTATCCACTGAAGGAGACTCGGCATTAATTCAACTCGTTGACTACCACGCAATTTCCACAAGGGAGAGAGAGAGAGATTTTAATACATTAATTGATCGAACAGTGGGGGCTCACCTTAATTTGGAAGCGTATTCAATCTCGACGTTGCTCCTGTCTCGCACAAAGTGCCCGAGGCGTTCCAGGAACTCCACGCCCTTGTTGGTGTGTGTGGCGATGCTCTCGTACTGATCCTGTTGAAACAAGGACGAAACGAACAAAAAACAAGAAAATTATTTCCGGATTTCAAAATAAATTTTTCGTTTCTTTTTGAGATTTCTGCACCCAACGTTTCATGCGGATGAGGCATTTTCTTAAAATCCACTTCCTTGATTTTAACCTTGATTTCCAGACCGGAAATGTGGAAAATTTACGAATGTCGAAAAAAAAATCTCGAAATTCAATCCGTGACGGCTCTGCAAATGGTGGGATTTATGGAGTTCTTGGCTAATGAAGTTCTCATCCCTTCCAGCCGTAATTATTCGTCTCGGAGAGTGAATTGAAAGAGAAGATTGAGAAGAAAATCATGGCCGCATTTACGGAATCATAAGCCACATTTTGAACAGATATTTTTAAAGACAAAGAAATCAAACTCGCACAAGCCGCGTGAAAATATTCAACAGGACAGACAACATGCGTCTAAAATACCCATGGAAGACCACAATAAATGCATTTTCTCCGTTAAATGCAATGGCAAGAAGATTAAATTCGCTCGGTTAAAAATGCCCCAAGAAAATCGCTTTAAAAAATATATCAATGATGGCCTTGGTCTTCTTCGTGGAGATTTTTTTTGTCCATTGCATGTTCCCCTCTTCCAATCACCTTCCATCGACATAAATCTATAATACTGTACTGTACTGAATGAACAAATTGTATCTCATCACTGCGGTGAATCTATCGGATGTACATGTCCAATATATATATATATATATATATATATATTTTTTTTTTTTAAGCTTTTTTGGGAGGGAGTGTTGACTACAGCCCCGACACGGTAAGTATAAGAGTTTTCACTAAACCCCATAAACTAAACAGATACATCAACAAAAAATCGCAGATCAGTTTAACGGTATGATGGAACATCGTCATCATCATCATATCTTGTAAGAATAAACACCACGAATTCCATGCGAAGATGACCGCAGCTGCGCAATAAAAATCCAGCCACCGGAAGATGAGAAGAAAAACCCCCGAGTTCTTTCACCCTAAGCACCAAATTTTGAAGAGAAGTAAGAAGCATGGAGTATAATCCAAAGGGGAGGAGGGGGGGGGGGGGGGCATTAGAAACCATCAATCCCCGAGTTCTTTCACCCTAAGCACCAAATTTTGAAGAGAAGTAAGAAGCATGGAGTATAATCCAAAGGGGAGGAGGGGGGGGGGGGGGCATTAGAAACCATCAATCACTTAAACCTCGCTTTCGGGAAGCAAGGGAACAACACACACCGGAATGGCGAATTTCTCAGACGTCGCTGAAATCGTCGCAATCCCACGCATCCTTTCCGATTTATGAAAAAACGGAAACCTGCCTCGGGTATTCTCACTTTGAGAACAAACAAAAAAATGGACGAAAAACCCTTCTCTCTCTCTTTCTTCACACCACAGCACTCAACATCACTCAACCAGCAGCAGCAGCAGCCAGTTTTCTTTTTCTTCTTCCGATTTCCCGTGACACACACACACTCACACAACCGTTGGCTTGTTGAACAACCAAGCCAGGAACAGACGAACCCCGAAGCACTGTTCTGTCTTGTTCTCTTCTGGTCTGCTCTATATATATATATATATATATTTTTTTTTTTTTTTTTCCTCCACTCACTCACTCACTCCAATGAAGCCTCCAAGCAGCGTCTCTGGACTTCAGCAGAGAACTGAACTCGCTGCGGAGACAGAGGAGGAGAAGTTGGGAATCGCAGCACCAGGCGCTCACCCGCAGCCTCAGCCTCTTTCTTTCTCTGGCGCGGCAGAGAAATTGAAGCAATTTGCTTTGGGGTGAGAAACTCGAGTTTCCCTGCTGATCAGATAAATCCACAATGCTCATTCACAGTCGACTCGGCCCTTTGCCGTTCCATACACACGCACACACACATACGGTATATATATATATATATATATATATATATATATAGGTATATTGAATATACTGTACTATATATGTATATTACATATATTTATGTGCGCAATGATTAGGCAGGAAGTCGGAGTCCCGCTGGATCGAAATCAAACCGTACTCTCTCACAAATACACACAATGAACCGCAAATATTCCCACAAATATTTCCACAACCTTCAAAGGTAGTACAGTACAGTTGAACCTTGAAAACTCGAAACTCCCTCAGTCGAATACTAACCTGTGGTATGTAGAATTAATAATCTTTTAATCCCTGCCTGAATTCCCATAGAAACAATGCATTAAAAACCTCCGTAACTCAAAGGCTTTCTCCCTCAAACCTCCATAAATCGAATTTTCTAAAGGCCTTCAGATTTTTTCTTAGTCATACGGAAACTAGAAAATCAATAAAAGTGTAAAGATGTGTTTTGAAGGGAAGTGAAAGACTAATTGGGAAAATTAACCCTTGTCTCCAACTTCGGCATGAAATCAACTCATTTAAGAAGCAATTTAGACCCAAGAATATCACCGATTACATTTTCCTTTGTAATTCTTCCATCTATTACCCAGAAAAATGCTTCTTTCCTTAACTCGATTTGCTTCGCTGGTCACTTGTTACAGTTCAACTGTTTATGGAAGTACTGTACAGTAGCTTAGTTCGAAATTTTGTCACATTTTCGGAAGAAGAATTAGACCGCGATTGAATCAACAGGCCTCTCGATTTCTATTCGAGAGTAAAACTGACTTACTTTCAGATTGAAATTTAGTGCATCGATCGCATCCGACATCATTTATAAACAATAAATAACACGATTAGAGAGCATTTCTTTAGTGAAAAATGGTTGTCATATCTGGTATCTTGTCACCGCGACGGTTTGTCAATGTACAGTAATGTAACTTGTAGAAATTCGACTGCTTTCACATGGATCAACACGCATCGCGTAAACATAATTTCATTTCATTACGAGGATACGAATTCTCGTCTTCTCTCAATTTCAACTTGGTTGAACAAAAATTTATTCAAGGATTAATTTCTGATCGCATATTTTAATTTTAAAATTATGGGAGGCACAAAACGGACGAAACTCATGATTAAGACCTCTCGATCAGATTACCGGTTTCTTATTACCACGAATAATTTAGGCCTTGAACACTTGTAAATTTGTTGATGCACTAGGACTCAGTTCCAGTAAATGTTCTGTAGGGCGAACTAGGAAAAGTCTGTCCAACTTCAGTTTAAAAATAATAAATAAATAAACTCCTGAGAACTGAATGCCCAAGTTCTTATCAGTCTGTGGCTTTCATTCCCGTGGAACCGTTACTGCACGTCTATGATCATTACGGTCGGAACTTGAATTTAAATGTTTCTCCGTTCACAATGGAACAAAACATAAATTTTCTGGACATTAAAAAACATCGAATTCAATCAACTAGGTTCAAATTTCGAATAATCTAGAGCGACGAAGCTGCCAGTATAAATTTAAAATGAGCTTTTTTTCTTATTCTACTTGGGGCACAATACAGTATGTTCAAACTCATCCATGCACGACTGTGTAACATCTTTCGCAGAACGAATATCTTCTGTAGAATCACATAACGACAAAAATGTACGCACAAACACTTCAAAACCAACATGGTTCCGAATATACGAAAAAAAGTTGATACAGATGTGTGGATAACCCATTCTTCAACGTTCTTGGGTAAACTACATGAATGAGATCTACAAAATCTCCTTGGTCCCGTAAATTAAACCGACTTTTTGCAGCTTACCGAATTCCTTTAGGATCACTCAAAAAGCGGCATAATGACCCAGACGGCATTTCCCAGTTTATTGA
The DNA here is from genome assembly GCA_905338405.1 of Notodromas monacha. Lineage (NCBI taxonomy): Eukaryota > Metazoa > Arthropoda > Ostracoda > Podocopida > Cyprididae > Notodromas > Notodromas monacha. The sequence continues at coordinate 9,981 of CAJPEX010003023.1, read as the reverse complement.
TAACGAAAGTCCAACAAGAATGCCTTCCAGTTTTGGGTGAAAATATTCAATTACTCGGTTATGTCCGCACTTGAAGATGAACGAGAGTCTTAAATTGAAGTCCATGCAACAGGAACTCGGACAAAAACTTTTGGGAACGGTTCAGTAAAACGGAAAACGAAAGATCACCAATTTTTATGGACAGGTGAAAAAATACTTTCTTTCACCCTTTTGAGAGGCATCGCCAGTTAGCCTATCACGCAGGATGAAATGCCTAATTAACTCAGCCATTTGCTTCACGTGCCTCAATCTGGTTTCTGGGACAAGGACAATGAACGTTAAAACCGGCATGAACAACCGAAAGTGAAGCGGCCTTTTTACTAGGCAAACTATTTGTTTTCGCAGCTGAACACAATGTAGAAATTAAAAAATAAATTCGGCATCAAAATTAAGCGGAAACGGAAACGATTTGAAATAATGTGGAACACCCATACCCATCTGCTTTCACATAGGCTTCAGGAAATGAGAAATTGAGACCGGACATTTCAGCACAGGACCAAAACAACGTCATTTCCGATATCATAAGGTACGAAACGGCTCTTCAGACACACCTGTACAGGATATCTCGAGACAAAACAGATCTTGTGTTGAACAGTTTGCGATTATCCACAAAAAAAAAAAAAAAAATTGCTGGGGGTTGATCAAGTAGTACATTTCGAGATAATTTTTTCTATGAACAAGTATCTTGAGGAAAACGTGACAANCGATCCGTTACAGAGGGTTTCTATACCACTTCTGAATGGCGTTGTCAGTTACTGTACTTGATCTCATTTTCAGACAAAACGGATTTCACGCAGATGCAAATAGAATCGAGGAAACCTGTAAATTAATGTGAATTCATGCAAATCCCGCGGAAGCATGTAAAACGTGAAGAGCTCTTGCATAAAATATGCAGCAAGTTCAACGTCTAAACCAGGCTTTGACCGAAATATTCATAATGCAGCCTTATAAGTCGGTTTCTCCTCGATTCCAGAAGCTGTGACACCAGTTTTTACATCAAACGCGGAGTCATTTACATTTTTTCACACACCAGTCAAAAAATTCTTCCACAGAAATAATTCTCCAGAGGTATGACCATCGGAGCGTTGCAAGGAATTCGTGCTACAAATGAACTCGTCAAGGCAGAAGTGAGAGAAATCACAAAATCAGAAGAGTCATAAATTACGATACGCTATGCGGTTTCACACGTTTAAAAAATAAAAAGGGTCTAGGGTTTCTTCGGTCAACCGAACCTCAATTAAGATGTTTCACATCGCGCAGCTTCCAGTCTACTAAGAAAAATAACAAAGATTCTTCTCTGCACAACGTGAAAAACATACATTGACGATGAAATGCGCACGCAATTTTCAATGCATTGAAATGGGCTATGGAAAAAAAACCTATAGAAGGCCTTGAGTAAATGACAAGAGACAAAATCTTTGAATTACTGTAAGGTAAAAATCATCTTCTGACCATTCAGAAAAATACGTACGGAATCCGAAAAAATGAAATATGACACCGTGACTGCTTATAATCACATGTAGCTCCAGAGGATACCAGAAACAAATATAACTTACGATCAGTACGAAATATTGCTGTCATTTTCAGACAAATCAACCCCTTTATATATTTTGTATACAATATTTTGAATAAGTTTAAGCCTGGCGACGTATTTTTCGCGTCAAGTTAGATACAAAATCATGAACAGAATTGCCTTCCTCTGCTAAAAGGCTTCATGAAATTCTGGGAAAACATTTCGTGATTCGCTGGATAATTTTTCAGAGGCCGAAGAAATCCAGCGTGTTTTAAATTTAGCCACTTTCGAAAGCCTTCACGACATTCGTTTTCTGCATTCCCAGAAGTCATCAATGTGACACAGGAACACACTTCATGCGTGAATACCATATATCATAGAAAAAGGTAGATTTTTCCGTCGCAAAAACATTAAGGAGACATGTCCAAGGCAGTCAATCTATTTCCCGTACGTCAAGCTCACTCACAAGAGTACTACTGTATACCATAGAAAATAATAAAATCAACATTCTTTTCCTCGAATATGAATCACGAAATTTTGGCCCGAATGGTTCAGATGCCGAAGAAGCCCCGACTGTTTCAAATTTAGCTCCTTTCGAGGCCCTCGGCGAATTCTATTCCTAAAATCTTCGGTCTTCCTTGAAGTCATCAATCTGACATCGGAACCCACCTGATGTGTAAATAAATCATCGAAAAAAATTTTGGATTTTTGCGTCACGAAAAAAATAATAATAGGAGAGACAAGTCCTCGCCGCGCCCGAAGCATTTTCCTTTTTTTTTCCTTTTCCTTCCGGAACCAAAAGAAATATACGAGGGTTGGTTCATAAGGTTTGAAACTTTTTGCAGTAGATCCAACGGAGTATAAACAATTCCAAAAAATTCTTCACTCGCATAGCCACATAATTTGGCAACACTTCGATGCTGTTCAGCATACTCTCCGCCAATTTCGATGCATTTTTTTTTTCATGCGATAAATCCAAGGATCAAAACAGTGCCGAAAATCGAGTTCCGTTAGTTGATTAGTCAATCTGTAACTTCTGGCTGTTCCCTACAGCGAATAACGACGTGAAAAGGATTGATTTTTGAGGACAGCGACAGCCTCATTCACGCTGTCGAAAAACAACTTACAGTAATTAGCTAACGAAAATCGATTTTCGGAACTGTTCCGCCTCTTGGATTTATCGCATGGAAAAATACGTTGAAATTGGCGGAACAGTACTGAAGTGTTGTCAAGTGTTGGGGCTATTCGAGTAAGCAATTTATTTTTAAATGTTGCAACTCCGTTGGAGTCTCTTTTTCAAAAAGGCTCAGAACCCATGATCCTATATTTTTTTTTTTTACTTCCGAGAGGAAAAAAAAAAATAATTCCATGAGTAAAATTAGAAAATTGTTTAAATCCGTTGCATCTATTTCAAAGAAGAGTCTAAAAACTCGCGAACCAACCCTCGTGGGATACGACATAAATAAAATAAAATAAAAACGGCAAAAGGCCTGCGGGCTTCGCGCAAGGAAAAAAGAAGGCCACCGTCGACGCGCGGAAGCAGCGGGAGGAACAGAGGCCCGTTACTTCGACCGCCGCGGCTTCGGGATCATTGCTCTAATTACGCCGCGACGGCCTCTGCCCCAAAGGCCCCCTCAAGCACTCACTCACTTCGCCAAAAATAAATAAATGCGGGCAGCAGATTTGCTCTGGTGTTTTGGCACACAACGCCGGATGCGATCCAGGTCGCGCAGATTTTTGCCCCCGGGGGATCTGCTGGGTCTTGCTAAGTCCATGGCTATGATGACTTTTCGTTCTATCTTTATTTCAGCGAGTGAATCTTTGCGAATAGACGTACCAAGGGCTTATCCTACTCCACGCTTCTTGGAATCGTTTTTCCACCTCTCACGGGAATTTCCACCCGATCCCGACGGCATCATCCGAGCTAACTATGAGTTGCAAGGAAAATTCCTACTGCAAAAATACCTCAACGAATGGGATGATAAATTGAAGAAAAGGACGGTAATTGGATATCTTTTGGTTTTTTTGCGGCATGAAATCGATATGCGATTGAAATTTTGGTTTCTAAAAATCGGACACCTCATAATTTACCGACAAATTTTATTTATCGACATTCAAAGCTTTTACATATACAGAACAGTACAGTATTTCGAATGAGCGATATTTAGAGTAAAATCCACACTTCACAAGATTTTTGTAGAACGACGCTCGGTGCAAATATCCAGAAAATCATAAAATGGCATTTCATTTAAAATACAGTACAGTCTTATCATTGCGACATTATAAATGCCCAATTTTCAGAAGAACTTGGATAACTTTTATTATTACCAAAACATTTCCAAAAACACTCGAAACATTCGCCGAATGATAGTTCCTAATTTTGTCAGAAACCTGCATTCAAACAACAAGATTGCAGAGTCAGTACACCACTATGACCGAAAGATCCAGAATAACACATGCTGTTTTAAATGTTCAATTAAATACATCATTGAAAAGCCGGCTAAAACACACACTGCGTCCAAAAGCAATGTCCGAACAACGAAATTTCGATTTGGGATCAAGAATTCGGGTCATTTCATCAAGCGCGAACGTGTAAATAGATTTCAAAAAGTGATCTGAGATTTTAAAAAAAAGGCAGTCAACATTTTAACTTCATGACTTTTTGTCAGACGGTGATGGACCACAATGCACTTGTTTACGCCGGCGGCAATTTTTCACATCAACACTAAGCGTCTTTTGCAAAAGACTGATCGTGACAACCTGAGAAAAATCTCAACTGACGCAAGAAAAATACGAGACACGAATTGCATCTACGCGTATACTTTCGTAATAACTACTTCGGGAATGACACAGATTTCTTCAAAGAACCGTTCACGTCATTCCCAACACAATGCCACCGTTCCAAGACAAGCCCAAAGCTTCTCAAATGCAATCAAATCTCGACATTGAAAAATCGAAAAAAATAAAGCCCGAAAAAAGAAGAAACGTGAAAAATGAAATTTCACGCGCTGGGAGAGAAAAACAATATTTTTTGGGAAAACGGAGACAATCAAACATGCCCGGCTCAAACATTTTCCCCGGAGAACCAGACCCACCACAGATTCTTGATTTTGATTTCTTAGATAGCTTTAAATTTCTCTCAGTATCCAAATATTCTTTTTTGGCGACGCAGTGTCTTTGTTTCTTTTTCAAACCGCGTCTCGACGAAGGAAATAAGCGGAACGCAGAAGGGTTACGAGCAAATACTCCTCATGGGCGATTTTGTCCGCCCTGAAAATTTCAAAATGACAGGTTTCGCTCCGGTTCTTCTGCTCAGAAATTCCTCCACGGATCACGTCTCAATCCCAAAATATGCCCTCACAGTATTTTCTTTATGAAAAAAAAAACATGCATGCGGGATTATTCAAATCCTACATGCGGATAAATCGAGGACTCATTTAGTGTTTCGCAAAAGATGTTTCTGCAAAACTGCGTTTGAAAGTCGAGTTAGGGGCGTTTGGTTTACGCGCTTAGGAACATTTCGAGCAAATGTGGGACAGTTTACATGACAAGATTTTCCGGAAGGACTGCTTGAATCATTCATCACATTCGAAATGTTTTCAATTATTTTGCTAATTCCGCCTTGCAAATCATCAAGAACAAAAAATACGTTTCATCAATACAATGTGAGTTACGACTCGATCATTTCCTCAAAGGTCACAACGCAACTGTCTCAATAAAAGTTGCCAATGTTTACCTGAGTCACTAGCGACATCCAAGATACAAACAATAGAAGAAAGTGAGTCAAAATCAGCATTCGCAAATCTCGAAGTCTTGAATCGATGCTTTCAAACCGTTTAGGAATAGGTTCGAAAATAAATAAATTGAAGTGAGCATCGAATTTCCTAACTTTTCAGACAGTATTTTTTGTCCTCAACTGCACGCGAAGACCACATCAACACCTGCATAAATCGGGTTGATCGCCTGAATTTGGCAAGCACGCCGTTCAGTTCACACACTGCTGTTTTCCCGGCAGAGAAAAAATGTACCCGAAAAACGTGTACTGTACTGTATGACAATGCAGTAATAACTGAAGTAGAGCTGGGAACATTTCCTCTCGTCACCACACTCCTAAGCCACGTCTGTCTTCCATCCACACAGACCAGAAAAAAAAAATATAACCCGGAAGACAAGGACCTTCAACACAGCACTTTGCAGGAAGTCGATGCTAATGTGGACACACACAAAAAAACCGGAAAAGCAGATGCGTCCGGACTCGCAACTGCTCGCCTGCCCACAGAGTAACTGAAACCCGGCTCGGGGAAGTAACTTCATCACTGAGGAAAACCAGCGAACCGTAAAAAGGAATCCCCTCGGAGAAGGGAAAAATATTTCTTTCGCGTCGCAAAACGGGACAGCAATGCTTCCTCATGCATCCCTGAACTTCCTCATACACCCATCACTTACTGTTGAGGGATAAACGAGTGAACCCGTGGAAGCGATAGCATTTCGTAGTCAACACGAAGCGACGCGCAAATCAATCACCGCCAGGCTTTAATTATTGCCTATAAAAAAAGGCTGTCTCCTGTAGTCAGGTAGGTTAAGATGAATTTCAAGTCACGTGAACCACCAACTTACAGGTGGACTCTCTTTTCCTACAACCACATCCAGGGGACGAATATTAAAACATTATAATGATTAAGTGCTAGCTTTACTTCGTTTCTCCTCAACGATTCTTCCCGAATTGTTTGATCAGTTAAAAATAATATACTGTATCTGGGAAATGGTTGAACTTTTCGTGTTCTAATTTGTGATTTCATCAATTGCCATTTGCTGTGATGTTCGCTATTCTCGAAGGAATGATAGTGATTTTTATGAATTCTAAAAGAGTGCGATTTATTTTCTTCAAGCAAATATGCGTGTGTAACTCTTAGATGGGCTGAAATGTGTTCAATAGGTGAGGGGGAGGGGTGAGACAATTTTTGGAGAGGAAACTTATTCAAATTGCAATTCTGTGTACAGTAAATTACGGATGCCAAGAAGTCAGACTACGCAAAACATTACCTTCGATGTGTTTTAAAGGGTGCGTAATTTTTAATTTCATTGACGAATGATTCTTGTGACCAGTCGAAACGCGAACTAAGAAAAAGTTATAAATTTAGGATTTTGTTTATGTTTGTGTGCATGTCGTAAAAATTAAGCTGAAGAATAAAAAACATTTTCACAGGTCAGTGAGAAACACTCTTGATGAAATTTGTCACGTGGCTGGAATTGAAAAGAGGGAAAAGATCCAACCTGGTTCACGAATTGTTGTTTTATTCTTCTTGTACAGTTTAGTATTTGAATACGGTGCTTTCAAGCCGCTAGATCGAAGAAAAAGGAAACGTATTCAAGTTCCTAAATATATCTGACGGAAAGGTACCCTGTATAAAAACTAAGCAAAGGAATTATTTCAAACTCTGCGAGGAAACGTGAAACCCGGATCACGAGCGCATGCGTGAAGCAGGAAGTCAACGAGGACAAAATCATTGACATATTTCCCTTCCGACCCATTTTCCCACCAAGGATCTGGATCCATTTCGTCGTATGGAATCTTTTTTTGTTGTTGTTGTTGACTAGATGTAGTCTTCAGAAGACCATGCTCACATTCAAATATGGCCCATAAAACTTTTATCCACGAGACGACCTATCGCATCACATTTCAGTTTAAGATAAAATCGTTGGGTAGTCGTACAGACTTGTTTCAGCAGAGTGCTGTGATAAATCTGAATTATATGCGAATGGTTCGAAAAACACTTCTCAAGACATATATATATTTTTTAAAAATACCAAGAAGCAGAAGTTGATACTCTTCAAGTCAGCCCAAGACTCCCACGGAACTCACGCTTCTCCAGAATAAAATTGTAATGTTTTTAAAAATACAAAGCATTATTCAAAACAAATTAGCTATGCTTTGAAAGATGGGAGTAAAATTAAAGGCAGTTAATTTCAAGGCTCTCGCCGTCGACACGGAAGCAGCTTCTTCAACAAATGAATGCATGCATGCAGAGTTTTGGTTCCGCTGACATTTGCGGCAAAAACGAATTATTCATGCTTCGTAGTATCGTCAAAGAAGTTGCCTCACCTCCGCCTTCACTTTCTTCGGAACAAAATGCTACACACCCGTATGAAACAGCAACAAGTTCCACGTTACAAGGCAATCCCAACAGTTCACCAGAGATTTTCATTTCGTAATCGTCTACATGGCTAAGGCTAACTGTATGAAGCGAATGAATCACTTCTCGTACTCGATAGACATGAAAAAAAAAACTATAGTCGACAGCTTCAACGACGTAATTAGCTTCACATTCTCGAACAAAAGCACACTTTAAATGAACCAGAACACGTTCTTGTTCGAGCATAATGAACTCGATGTCGACTAAAGAGAAATTAGTTGTTGCGTTCAACCATTCGAATTCACAAGAATTAACACAAAAATTAATATTGATGAGGCTATTAGATGTTCACGATCAATTAGCCTTCTACCGTTGAGTTCAAAGATATCGCAACTGAATCTCATTGACGGACTTTTGCTGGAAGGAGGGTATTTGCAAGAGCAGCAAGATTATTCGTAGTCACGAAAATACGCAGATGCATCTTCTTATGCTTGTTGTCGAAGAGGGAAAATACAGTACATTCAGTCAGATGGAAAAGTGAGCGAAGATCGACTCAAGGAACTAGAGAACATAACAACTGACACAACAAAGGGAATTCAAACTCATGTTTATGCAGTACATGGCGTCGGTCAACGCATTCAATGAAACCAGTGCAACCGGTCAAAACGATCCATTCAAGCCAATTCAGCTCATCATATGCACATTTAAAATACTGACAATGGTTTCGAAAATAGTACGGCTCAGATTCAAATGCTGAGGTTAACGCTGTTTTTATTTTTTTAATATCTTAATTCATAAATTGTATAGAAGCATTTTGTCAAGTTTTGCAGTAAATTTGAAATAAAGCACCAGAACCAGAAATCTCGTCAATCAGCGATTCGCAGCGTTCAAATACATTCATCGTTTTAGCAATCAAACATTTGCGTTTGATCTCTCGGAAGACGATGAATTATACGTTGCTCAACTTCTTTTTTGCATCACCGCTCTGTTCTTCTCAAGCTGCATTTCATCTTTTTTTAAAAATAATAATAAAATTAGGGAGATTTTCAAGTAATTCCATTCTTGATGACCAGGTGAAACGCTTGTGAAAAAGACACGCTCGAGTTAAAAATTGCGCCCCCCAAAGTAAACCACAGAACAGTACCGAAATGTCACATGCTCCAGATACCCAATCCGGTCAACTTAACATAATTTTCCAATTTACCTGGTTCCACATGACCAAGAGTGAATGAAAAGCACTACTGAACTTTATCCCCCGAAGTGGTAAGTGACCCACAAGAGGGCTCCTTTTCATAAACTGAATAAGCACCAGAAAAAATTAGCCAGTTTCAAAAATTCACAACTTTCTACGAACGAGCTCCCTCAGGAAAAAAGGGTGGCATGCCGTAGTTTTTTTTTTGTTGCAAAGATGTACGAGGGATTTAATTCAGTGATGAATCTAATCCGAATTCAGACGAAAGGGGAAAGTAAGTCTGACATCAGTAAGATTTGAATAATGTACTGTACAGTATTTTTTTTTTGTGAAATACCGCACGATACTCGAGGCATATCAGAGGAAAACAAATTCAGATAAGAGCGAGGAACAAATGAAAACGGTTTACTTTGGCAGCTATTTTCACTATAATTTTTCAACATAATATATATTCAAAATAGTTCAGGAAATTTGTCCGGCTTATTTTCAGGATGAGGCTGTTATTCGCAAAGGGGGATCTCAAAATATATGTTCGGCTTACTGAACGACCAGGAATTATTTTCATGAAAAAACCCTCAGTAGGTAATTTTAGGAAGAAAAAAGCTTTTGAAAGCAGCCCAAATCGGATTAAATCTTCGATATTTTCAGTTCAAAAAGCTGCCGTTAAAAGTCTGCTCTCTAAGTCTAAAATACTAGGGGGGGGGGGGATATAACTGATACTTTGCGGCAAGGTGTTTTCTTTCTCGGAAATAGAGAAAAAAAGGGCTTCCTTTCCTACAGTGCCACGTTAATAACTGCGACTGCTACTGGAACAATTAACAACACGTTTCTGACTTATTTTTCCACGCGAACAGCAGGTAGCCGACAAGAAAAGATGAACGATTTTCGGGACACGCTGAACAAGAAACCCTGTCGGTCGGCAAGTTCATCGCCCTCCATCATCGCACAGCGAGCCATGACATCACTAAAAAAATTTCACAATCGCTTCCAGTTCATTCTTCTTCAATGCAAAGGTTTCGCTTTTCGCTTCTTTATTTAGAGAGCTCAGGATTCGCGCTTTGAAAACCACGTCATCATCAACGAGCCGACGTGAAAAGGGCGAC
>CAJPEX010003022.1:0-32762 GCA_905338405.1 Notodromas monacha | reverse complement strand
GGTTTTTATCTGTGTTTGTGTTTGTCCTTTTGTGAATGTTGTCTGCCAGTATATAAATAAAAGTGTATATACTCAACTCACAGTCCTCTTTAATTTCTCAGTCAGGGGAAATTAGGGGGATAACAGTTCACGTGCTCATCAAAATTTAGGAATAAAAGACCTAAAAAAATTGAAATAAATTGCCTTTTTCAGCTTGAAAATATACAGATTAACAACTGTGCAGCAGAATTATATTTGTACAGAATCTGATTTTTTGGCTTTGTAATTAGAAGGGGCTCAAGAAGCAATAATATATTGATAAAAAGTTCAGTGATTCTGTGCACAGATTACGAACACGGCTCTGAAAAAATAAATGCAAAAATTAGCCTATTTTTTTATAAAGAAGAGTGGAGTATAAGTTCATAATGAAATAATTTTATTTTTTGTGAATGTGAAAACGGTAGTTCGATTTTTTTTAAACGAAACACTTTTCGAAAACACTTTTTCGAGAAATGCTGGATCATATCACCATTTCTCGACGGTGTATGTATTTTCAGCTCCGTCAAATTGTCCGTATGTCAGGGCATCCAGCATATGTCGAGGTCACGCTGTAGTTTTCTGTACTCTCAACAAGAAGAAAACACACTCGGAATAAATGATGACGTATCATTCAACAGGTTGTCGACGATGGTCGTGGGTCCACCTTACTTGACTGGCTGCTACTTGAACGCCATTTCGCGGCATGAAGAGAGCCTGAAAACCCTCGCAACCCAGTTTTACGTCGAGCGAAGAATAATCCTCGAAGAACGCCAACAACAACAACAGCAACAACAACAACAACAACAGCAGAGCAATGAGCGCCGCCACCAGCACCGCAGTCTGGCCAGCATCTTCACGGCGACCCGCAAGGACGTGCTGCAGACCACAGAGAAGATGGCGGAACCGCCTCTGCGGCGTCTCGCCATCGTGCCGGGCTTGCAAAAACTGCTGACGAGGGACTCTTATTCCCGACGGCCGTCAAGGGTCGGCAACTACGCCGCCAACGACGATGACGACGACGACAGCAGGCTGCTGTCACTGAGCGAGAGTCTCTTGCCGTCGGATAACTCCTCCTCCTCATCATCAGCAGCAGCAGCAGCAGCTGCTGCTGCTGCTGCAGCAAGGACGCCGTCCGACCTGAGGCGGCGATGACGACGGCGACCATCCATCAACATCATCATATAATTTACTCGTATCTCTCTTTTTCTCTTTTTCCTTATTCCCTATGTACCAAGGACCTTAAAATATTAAAAGTGCTGATGGTAACTTTTAGTCCTCTTATTGATTTATTGATTTATTAATTAATTTACAGCAATCCATGAGACGTGGGTGAATGATGATAGTAATTGAGGGACATATGAGGAAGAAAACTGTCAATGGGTTCATCTGCTGGTGCGAGCCATGCGTCGGCGGGAAGATGGTGCCGCCGGATCCGCGGACGCCTTCACAGAGCGGATCATAAGGGCGGAGGTGGAGAGGGCAGCGAGTATCCACGTGCACGCGGGCCACGTGCTCATTGCCGAGGCCTTTCACACGGGGTTCGGGACGGCGTTTGAGGCCATCTCGGATGCCATGCTGCCGCAGTACATGGACAAGCCGGCGTCGCACGACCTGGCCCAACACCGCAAGTTCCAGACCTCGGTGTCCCAGTTGCTCGTCAAGTACAGGTTAGGTATATAGTTTTTAATGATGTATATGTTCGATGAAGAAGAAGAAGAAGAAGAAGAAGATAATGAATAATAGCAAGGTTGTTCGAGGAATTTTTTATTTTATTTATATCGAGGTTATATACTGCCTTAATTTTTCTTCCTCTTTTTGCAAAAGAAGTATACCTCTTTTTTTTTGCAAAAGAAGTATACCTCTTTTTTTTGCTAAAGAAGTATAATAGTTCAGTCGAACCCTTGAAAGGAACCAGTAGCTCATTCGAGTAAAATAATTGTAAGAAATCGTAATTGATGAAATTATGGGTAATAAATCGCCGCTTTATGAATGAATTGATAGTTTGAACTTATTGAAGGCATTATTGAATCATATGCCGAATAAAACTTTCACTTCCTTTCAAAATGCGCATCAAGTTGATTATTTTAAATGCTTTTCTCATCATTTCTGTGTTGATAAAATAATTATTGAATTTTTACAAGATAAAGCCTTTGGGTTATCAGGGGAGGTTTTTAATGCTTTGTTTTCTTGATAGTTGAGAATTTGAAATGACAAAAAGAGGTACTCTGACTTGGATTAAAATGTGAACATTATTCCAGCATCTTTCCTGTTTTTTTTGCTGGTATTTTTAATTCGTCAGACATGGATTTCTGGATTCCAAAAGGCCCATCATAAGTTGCATTCTTCCCATATTTTGAACATTCGGCATAAATGCATGTTTAGATACGTTACTATAATGTGGCGAATTTTGTTAAAAAAGATGAAGCTGTGACTCGCTCGCAAATCTATTTCTTCAATGCAGTATCGAGTATTGCACACGATAGAATCTTAATATTGGTGCGATAGAAGGCAGACTGAAAAGGGAGAAATGAGTATTATTCTGCTCAAGTCCCCTCATCGCCGTTCTTTTTTCTTTTTCTTTTTTTTTCCCCCCTCAGACAGCTGCATGCAAAGGTGGCTGCCAGGCAAGTCGGGGACTTGATCCAGTTGTTGGAAAGCAGCATCGTCGGTTTGACAGACGCAGTGCAGCAGCAGCAGCAAATCAAGGACAGCCGCAAGTCTCCCTCAGCACCTGCAGCACCGTCCAGCAGCATCAATACTGCTGTTGCTGCAGCTGCCACTTTCTCAGAAGCAGCGACTAAGAAGCACACGGTGTCGTTTTCGAGCACGTCGAATCCACCACCGCCGCCGTCGGCGTCTCAGCAGTTGACGTCGACGTCCCAGGCGTCGTCCCAGGTGACGTCGAAGCGCAGCAGTCGTCGAGGGAGTCGTAATTTAAAGCCGAGCATTCTCAAGGCCAACACCAAGTACCCCATCAGCAAGGCCGAGGCCAAACTCGCGTTGACGACGCCCAGCAGAAGCAGTGCCAAGCCTGTCAAGTCGTCTTCCGACGACGGCCACGTTGACAGCAGCGCCGACATGCCGAGGTTGTAAGTCTATATAGGGACACGACGCCTATAAATAATTGAGGTGAAAGAATGCCATGAAGAAGTTCCATCACACACACACATATGTGAGGAATCGCTTATAATTTACAAATTCTTTGCATGAAATGAAGAAAAATCAATGGAAAAATACCCATTTTATTAATTAACACGTTTTTATTAACTCGCTTTCTTGCTGTCCTTTTGTTTGTCCGGATCAAATTTTGCAACTCAAATTTTGCTCACTTCCCGACTTGCATGGAGATTGTTGGGAAGAAGTGAAATACAAATGAAATAGATGCGCACTTTGTTTAAGGTTATTTTTTGCTTTTTGAAAGCGTGGTTTTCTAGATTAATTTCTTAATCTACTATAATTATTTTATAATATAACTTATTTTTACATTTCCTAAAAGCAGTTTAGAAGCAACATTTTAGAGCCTCAGGCTTTGCGCAATGCTAAATTTTCTTTACAAATTAATAAGCATTGTCATCTTTGAAGGTTGTTCAATGATTGTAAAAAAAAAAGTTGACAACATTCCGAGTTTATCTGTCAACTGGACTGTCTGTTTTCATAAATTTAACGGAGTGACTGAGATAAAAAAAAATAGCCCCATGGCCTGGAATTTTCGATGCATCCGTAAAGGAATTACTATTTGATTTTGTCAGGTCAGTGAGCAGTCGATCGGCGTCGTTCCATCCCAGCTCGTCACTCATTGAAGTGAATTATCGATCGGCATCGCGGATGATTGATGACGAGTCTCATCCAATTTCCGTGGCTTTCACGGCGGAATTGTACAAGTAATCCGCAGATTTTATGCATTCCTGCCCGGATTTAATGACAATTGAGTGTGTCTCATTACAGCAGAGATGGTTGTCGAAAAAAACATTTCAAAAAGGAAATGGGGGGAGATTAGATGAGAAGCATGTGAGGAAAGATCAGAACACCTGGGATTTTATTGCAGGCAGATGTATAAGGACTTTTGTTGTTGGTAGTTTTAAACAACAAAATTATGAAGACAAAATACCACCTTGAACATTTTAAAATCTGAGGAGAACTTTAGAAAAAATTGGACACAGCTTGCTTTCTACTATTTTTACAATTTTTCTGAGCCGATATTTTTTTTGTCAAGAAATACTTCCTTGGTTCTGATTTAACGCCTCTGGAACAACTCCGTTCAGAGAGGGCATTTCCTCATCACTTGTTTATAGTCTTCATGTACCATTTTATTAGCGAAATAAACATTATTGAGCAATTGCCGCTAAAACATTTTTAAAATCACATTAAATTTTCTGTCGTAAAATTTAAGTTTCGGCCACTAAAACGAAGGGAGTTTTAAACACCAGCTGCTCTAGGATGAGAAATGAGCACACGTGCTTTTTCTTGGCCATAAATGATTTTTGTGTACTAAAATACCTTTCTCAAGTGCTTCACGGTTTATTTTTCACAAATTAATGTCTTGAATGAGTTGTGTGAAAAAAACTATTTATTTTGTCTGAACCAACGTGACGTTTCCATGCTACTTAATTTGCGTACAAAATTTCGAAAGCCCTTTCGATTGATGAATATGAATCAGGCCCAAAAGCTTTCCAGGTGTCAAAACCCGCCAAATTTCATCATCGTTTTTTACCCTTGGGCGCTTCTCATTAGCGTAATGAATGTCATGCGTGCTTTTACACGTGGTGCATATTTATCACTCTTCTTTTTTGGGACAACCGCTCTTTTGAGACGCGCTCAAATGTTGAATATTCCGGGTTTACTCCTGGTATTATTGATATGTTGTCTTTAGCAAAGACAAGAGGTCCGTTCCAATAAATGGTGGTGTGAGATTTCAGGTTCGAGGCCTGGCTGCAGGAAAGGGTTTCCGACTGCGTTGATTTCCAGCGGCATTTGTTCAAAGACGTCATTGCTCAAGTGCGAAATCGGGAGATGATTCTTGATTTGCTGCAGCAGTTCCCGGATGGCAAATCCTTGATGTTGTCGTCGGGCGTGTCGAGGCCGTCGCGGAGGGGCGTCATTGAGAATATCCAGCGGAATGTCGCCAAACAAGAGGCTTTCTTCATGGTCTTCTTCACGTCCATGGGATCGGTGAGCTTAATTTGCGAAAACATGTCATCAATTGCTTTTTATTTTGTGCTACAGTATTTATTGGCCAAGTGTAAACCCACTCTGATGCGACAGTAGGGGGGGGGGGGATCGTCTTGTCGTCTTAATTCGTAATTTGTTCAGCATGACCTTGTGTTCGTCATTGAATCACACACACACACACATGCACAAAAATCCAGCTTTTATGCGATGAATTGATATGCTGCCAGGTAGAATTTCATTTGTTCGTTGTTTATTTATTCATTTATTAATTTATTCAAAGATCCTGCTCACGATAAAATTTAGTGAGGATTTGGAGTTTGAGACACGCTGAAAGCCAAGTCGTCATTCAACGTCGATGAGTTATTTGGACAAAATTAAAAATTGACTTGACTTGAGGCAGCATCGGTCAATTGTGCGTTAATTCCACCCATTTTAGCCACAACTCTGAATGGTCACTGTTTGACCGATGATTAGCAGGATCATTGTGAAGGGCGCATTTATTTAAAAAACTAAAAAACAATTGACATGCTTATAGTTCTCATTTTCATTTCTTTGTTTCGCTTTATTGCTCTGGATATTATTTGCAGCTGATGACGAACCAGAATTTGCACAAGACCGACACCAAGCACCCGTCTGCACTCGGTACATCTAATGTCACAAGTGGAGGGCAGCAGCAAGTGCATTCGCCAAGAAGTCGAACGGATGTCTTGAGCAATACGACGTCGGAAAAGTCCTTGGATTCTGCCATTCAACCCACTGTTCAAGTAAGTGCTTATTGTGCTGTCTAATAAATATTTTTGTTGTTTTCAAAACCTGATTTACAAATCAATGGCTTAGAAACGACTTTGAAGTGCAATTTCGGAAATTACATTTGAAATACTCCTTTGGCACACGCTGCTTCGAATTACAAATATATTAAACTTTGTGTTTCGGATTCAAACTGCAAAAACAGGCGATGCTTAAGCACAAACCGGATTTCGAAATGCTCTTGTTTCTGCAACTGCTGGTGCTGACGCGCTTTCACGACTTTGTGCTGAAAAGGGTCATGTCGGGGCTCATGCAAAATTATAGCAAAGCGAAAAAGACGCCACGGGCCAGCGAATTTCTCCAGCCGACAGAGTACTTCAGGAAAAAGTGAATCCCCTTCTTATTCGCAGTATTTTCTTTTTTCGTTGTAGCAATTTTTTTTTTTCATTCGGTCAGGTACACGAGTGCGAAACTGGGGCCGGATTACCTGAGCGAGTGCTACAAGGACATCATGTCCAACTACATGTCGAATTTGCGCAATATTTCGAATCTGTTTCGCTTGCTGCGTGAGGAAAGCTCGTCTGCGGATTCCACTCTCCAGCACCTGCTTTCCAAGACGAGAGACGAGGCCCTGCGCCAGGTGGAGAAACTGAGACACGGCCCCAGGGCCCAGCTTCGCATCGTGGCCCTGCCGACTTATTTGCGGGACTACATGAACGTGAGAAACTCTAGTATTTTGCTGACGGCCGTCAACAGCTTGGTTCTTCGCTCCTCGTCGACGTCGTCAAACAGTGCCCCGCGTAGATCCTAGGCGCCGATCATTTATTTTTATATTTATTTAATCAAGAAAAAAATGACCAATATATATATATTTTCATTATGACTCGCCCCAGCACAGCATGTATGCTGATAATATGCGAGCACTATATTCCTTTTTTTTCCTTAATTCTTGTTGGTGCCTGTGATTATAATTCGAAATTGAAGAAACAGGAGCGGAATAAAAGCGAGTATAATGACCCCATATTTTATTTTATTGCAATGCCTGGAGGTGTTCCGTTTCTAAGGCTGTTCAAGAATTTTAGTCTCGCTGTCGAACCGGTCCAGTGGCTCGTAAAAGCAGTTATTGGCCGAGGCCCTGAAATCCGCCTTATCGGGCCTGGGCACCAGTTCGAAGCTCCAATTGTTGGCCCTGGCTCGTTTTCCCCGGACTGCTCTGAAGATGAAGAAGAGGGCGCACATGCCGAAGAAGAGGAAAGTGGCGTCGAAGAAGAAGATGGTCGGGATGGCCTGCATTTTCTGCGCTGTGGTCTGCGACATCCAGTCCACCCGGTTGACCTGGGGGTACACGTAGGCCAGGGTGGCCAAGGTCACGAGCCAGATCCCGGTCATGGCAGTGGAGAAGCACACGAGGGCAGCGAGGAAGAAGCTTCTCGGCGCGGACATTTGAGCAATTAGCGAGCTTGATGACACGACGGCCGAGTAGAAGAAGAATGAGTGAAGCTGAAAGGAAACAATATATATACATACATTCAATGAGACAAAACAAATTACTTCACAGGGTTATTATATGGATCAATTATCCAATCAAGGGCGACGAGCAGCAGGTGTTGAAATAAAAAGGAAAAATACTTTATTCGAAAACAACTCAGTGAAATATACGAGCGCCAGCCTAATAAAATGTTTCGTGATAGTAATTGAATACGTATGACAGATGTGGAAAAGACAATTTTTGTTGAGAGTAAAACTATTTCATGGGAAAATAAAAAAGTAGCTTCTTTTGATATATTTTATGTAATTTATTTTTATTTTTTTGCTCTACAGCAGTCAAAGGATGAGGCGCGAATGTCTCGCAGATTTTTATTTTCGCATATCCCTGCTCTTCCTAAAAATTCTTGGAGACAACTCTTCCTATTAATGCCATGTCGTTTTCAATTCTCCCTAAGTTATTCCGCCATTTCTATCAACAGCAGACACATTTTCGTCCAAATACAGTGTTGGGTGTTGATGAAAATGGCGGAAAGCCTTGGAATTAAAGATTCGTAAATTTCAAGGATTCTGCAGGAGAAACTGGGCTACACCAAAACAACTGCGAAATGAGTATCAATTTTTTTTGTGCAAAAGATCGTAGTATAGCTGACAGGGTGACTTCTGCAACAGCAAAAAACATTTTTCTTATGCCAGAAAGAATTTCTTTCTTCAACAATGATTGTTTTTTTTTTCAGCTCAAACCTGTTTCAATTTGTTTTCCAATAACATTTGTCAGACCCATTGTATTGATTTAAAAACTCAATAAGGGGTCGATATACATTAGTTTAAAAAAAATAGCCGAGATTCTCAACACCTTATTGTGTATATTTATTGGTCTCATATTTTTTCTGCAAAAATAAAATAATTCATGCCTCGTGAGTGACTTATTGATGAACACGTGAACCTTAGTCCGCCGTAATTTCTGATCTTTGCTCTCTCTTTTGAAAATGGATATCTTTCGAAACTCGAGGTCCTTTCTTTTGCGCTATTTTCGCCGATGATGGAGAAAGGTCATCAGATCATGTCGGCAGGGCGCTTTTTGCAAAATCCCTCGCTGATGAATTTCATTTTTTTTTTGTGGCAGCATAATAAGCAATATAACTCACCAGCGTGTCGTAGGCGCATCGCACGATGAGGTGTGTGTAAGCCACGCCGGCCATCGTCATGATGGTGAAGGCGAAGGCAACTTGCGACGAGTACTTGGGCATGTGCAGACTTTCATAATTTTCCAGCAACTCGACGACGATGTAGAAGATGAACGCTAGCCAATTGTACGTGTGCGGGTTGCCGTGGATGAAGAACAAGAGTGTTTCCAGGAACCCACCTTCTTCCTTGATGTGTGTCGAGAACGCCACTGGAATATTTTGGAAAGATGTACGACACTTTTTCAAATAGTTTTGTGGAGACGAACTCTTGGACGGGAATAATAACTTTTGGCTCACTTGTGTGAGATACTCGTATGCAGAATTTCCCCACGTTTTACGTTTTCCCTTCAATTTCTCTGGAATTATTTAAAGAGCTCAACAATAACGCTTTGCGTTGATATAAATTGTCTATAATTGACGCATTTTTCTGCGCGTTAAATTTAACCACCGTGAAATGTAATTCATGATCTGAAGTTATTTCACAATACCATTATACAGTAACTTGAAATAATATGAGTCATTTTCCAATTGAAATACCTGCAGGCATCTCGAAAGTATAATTCATTTTTGAAAATTATAATGGTGATGCAGCTAATTCGTCGAGGATATGTTTTTAACATTCAGCAAATCGAAAAATGAAACTAATGAGATGAGAATTCTATTTTTCTCCTGGGTCGTCAGGGTCGGGAAACAATTAATTTAACCCGACTTCCGCATGGTTTTAAGTAAATATATTAGATAGCTCTCCCTTTTAAACTTCTGGGATTTACGTGATGATCGACCTCAGGTCATATGAAAAGGGTCTATAATGAACGAGAATTGTCTGCATTGATATTATGCACCATAAAAAACTGTTTATCTCATCGATCTTTTTCACATCGAAAAATCCAAAGAATAATATGAAATTCGAGATTATTACAGTATTCACATTTTTTTTCGAGACACCTCAATCAGGAAATTGTGTGTGTGTGTGTGTGTGTGTGTGTGTGTGTGTGTGTAAAATTGAATGATGCAACTCACAGACGACATAGAGGATTAAAGCCGGTAGGATGTAAGACGTGTAACTCAGTCTCGGGTTGCACGGGAAAGCAATCCGGGTCACAATGCCGTTGAACTCGTATTCTGGACAAAATTTGGCCTTGAAGTACCGACTCAGAATGGCCACGTACTGAATGAGGGCCAGGCTGACGAGGAACCCTGCCGCGAAAAAGTGGCCCCAGAATTCCCCCTTGACGTACTCTGGCTCCGACGTGCAATTGGCAATGTAATGACTGTTGAGGTGAAACTTTTTGCTGTCGTACATTTTCTTTTTAATTATTTTTTTTCAGTTTCCGAAGACGATGATGATCGACAGTGGGAATAAATGAAACGAAACCCCCCAAAAAAATTAACTGATTTTCAATAAAAAAAAAGTGGAATCGCAAAATCTACGGGATTTATGCTGCTATCGAAGTGGACCGATGACGACTGAGGCAGAGAAATTTTTTTCCATCACACGCGCAGTTTTTCTCCATTTTTTTCATTTGTTTCATTCGATGATTGGGCGCTTTTACATTTCGCATGTGATGAAGCAAGAAAGAAAGTCCGATTAAAATTTTGTTTTTCATTCTTTTGAAAAGTTTTCCGTATGCACACTGCATTTCCTTTCCTGGGAATTCTACAAGAGTAGTCCTGTGCCCTGTCTACTCTTTATTTATTTTTTTGTTCAGAGTTCGTGTCTTGAACCCCGAATCTAATGAAAAAAAAATACTACGCCTGATTTTCCCGAATTTCAAATGCATTTTCAAACGTCAAAGACACAGTTTGGAATCTGAACGGAATGCATTCTTAATTCGTTTTTTTTTTAGCTTTCGAACATTTTTTCAGCGCTGACATGACCTTTCTTACGAAATGACTCTAGAATTTGCAGGCATCATTCAGATTTTTGCAATCCAGCAGTTTGGAGACGTGCAGAATGTCACGTGCTTATTTTGTGGACGTCATATATTTGGCGAACATGATTTGTCTGATCTTCATGAAACCATTCAGCGGATCTCAAAACGGTGCATATATAGAGAAAACCGTGTCCTTTAAATTGGTATGACTTCATTTGAATAATAAACCTCTCTCTCTCTCTCTCTCTCTCTCTCTCTCTCTCTCTCTCTTTAGGAGGGAGTAAAATTAGCTGATAGCCCCGGATGATAAAATATGATATGACGACGATGAAACCAGTGAAATGGAAGCTGGTTAGATGATCGAAAGTTGCAATGATTTCATGAGAATCTTTTTTTTTCCACTGCTGAACCATGCGATGAACTCGTGGAAGGTGTTGGATGAATGCGAGACAAAAAAAAATGGGACGAACCCCCGTTTATTCTTTCGTTAATTTGCTGCTCTTCATCAGTATAGGAGAGCAAGCGAGTGTCGATGAGGGATCTCACTCGTGAAGATGATGGCTTGGAATAATTGGACCAGCTCCTGATGAACATGACGATGACTTATTGCATTCATTGATCTAAATGATGCAGGAGAGCCAACAGCAGCATGAAATCAATGACGAGTCCCTGTCGTATGTGCTCTCTGTCGTCAGGGCCCAGGTGGAAGCAGGTGTCGCAATCCTGATCCACGTGTGCCACCTCATCATTGCCGAGGGCCACCATTCCGTGCACGGCGACGCGTTCGAGGCAATCAAATCACGAGGATCCTCTTTTTTTTCAACATTTATACAGTACATGTATAAGAGGGGTCCAACGACTATTTTTTTGGAATATAATAGGGACTGAAATGGCACATGTGCTGCTTGAGGCGAAGAAAAGCCTTTGTTCAAGGAAACATTATTGTGCAAAAGCGAATGTGCCATGATTTCATGCTTATACTTTGCAAAAGTCGCTTTGATATATGGCAGCTTACTGCAGGCATTAGCACTCGAAATTTGAGCCACCCATGCATCTCGCAGATTTTTCGGTGCACCTTTACATTTCCCTTTTCATCACGTTTTTTTTTCTTGAAGTTGACGGGGCATGAATTCCAAGGTTTTCCGCCATTGATTGAATATTTATTCCGCCATTTTCATCATCAGCCGCCTTCACAGACGCCACTTCAAATGAGAAAGCGGTAATATGAAGGGGTCTGTTGATGACAATATGGTTTAATTACCTTATTAGAAAACTTGATTGGAGGCATTTAAGGTGACTTTTGAACACACAAAATGTTTTTTTTATGTTAAGCAGGGTTGCGTTTTTTTTTTTCTTGTGTGCCGAAGAATGTTTTTCGGAAGAACTGTTTTTCAGCACGAATCATGCGCCATTCCAATTTTCCAGCCCCGAGAAATTTTGTTAGACTACTATACCCCCCCCCCCCCCCCCCCCCCTTTCTTGCCTGCCGACACGCGTTTCACCACGTCTTCGAGAAAATAGTGCTGATTCCGCATCATGAGCTGCATGAAGCTGTGCGAAATCAGCTCCACGTGAGGCCGTTCTCTCTTGACCACCTCATACCCCCCCCCCCCGTAAATTCTTGTAAGAGGATCCCCTCGTTTATGCCTACAGATTGTTTAAGGGATCATGTATGAATATGGCAGGTATGTTCCGACATGGTCCAGCCAGAGTTTTTACAAGAGCAACCCGAAACGGAAGTCCTGGACCGTTCAGCACGACCTTCGCATTTGCCAATGCTGATTTCACAAAGGCCTTCAGTTCGTCCGCAAGATTCCAAAGAGATGCCTGATGTTCATGATCTCGTGAACAATTTCAGGCAACTGCCATCCTATGATGCACTGTTGTACTTGAAGAAAATAAAATAAAATAAAAGCTTCAAATTTGAAATTTTCAAAATTTAAATCAGGTCTCGAACCATACACACATCAGCTGATGTTCCCGTATATGTACGTGCAAGATTTCCACTCATTTAAACGTGGAATTTCATGTATGAACCTTACAGTATTTTCAACTTTTGTGCAAGCCACATTTTTGAAGAATAAGATCTCAAGCTAAATTTGAGACACGGTTTATCGCACGTTCTTAAAATCATGATAGGGGTTTGCAACAAAAAATAAATTGCAGTGCGTACGTTGCTGAAACCATGCGGTTGGAGACATTGATTGAGATTCTCCTCGTTATTGCAGTGAAATACGGTAGCTTCAAATTGATGAATTTGTCATCAACTCAAAAGAAATTTTCTTGGCAAGTCTTTGCAAGTTTACTCAAAATTTTGAAAATTGACCAATGCTATGCAAAAAGAGAATGCTTTCTTTTTTCCTCCCCCGCAGACTGCAACACGCTGAAATGGCCGTGGAACACATGAAGGAGTTGGCGAGGATCCTCGAGTCCAGTGTGTCGGTGTTGGCCAATGTGGCCCTGGAAAACTGCGGGTCGACGCCGTCGACGTCGACCTCGTCGACATCCTTGTCAGCGCGAGTCAATAACAAGCGACTGCGAGTCAGGTCAATACCGGATTCCGCAATCATGCCGCGGGTGTCAGCGTTTGCCAAACTCGGAAATAGCAGGCGGAAAAGTTTGAGAAGGAGGAGTGATCATCGCAAAAGTGACGTCGGTGCTGCTGCTGCTGCTGCTGCTGCTGCCGTTGCAACTAATAGGACGCGAGAGTATTGTTTGCCTTCTCCTTATTTTTCTCTCTTCGCAAAATTATTCTGCTGAAAATTCCATGTTTTCTACGTACAGTATTTGCATCTTCGTTCATGCAGGGACCCGGCGGCGTCGTCTTCGTCGTCGTCGTCGCCAGAGGTGTCGTTTAACCCGCAGCTGATGAGGATTGAGCAGGACGACGAGCACCCGGTATCTGTTGCCTTCACCACAGAGCTGTACAGGTATATACCTCTTCATTAACACGTTTTTATTAACTCGCTTTCTTGTCCGTTTGTTTGTCTGGATCAAATTTTGCAACTCAAATTTTGCTCACTTCCTGACTAGCTAGCAAGCTGAAATGCTTTTTGAAAACGTGGTTTTTTAGATTAATTTTTTAATCTACTAAATTTTTTATATACGAAGCTAATATTTTGCAGGAATCAATGCAGATCAAGCTTTGCATATACTTGTTGACCATATAACGGGAAGTTTCGAGGTGCGTCGAATCAGTTTCCACTTCAAATTTCCCGTTTTTCTCGAATTATTCCTTCACATTTTTCGAGTTTTATAGAAAACTTGGCTCGCGGGCGAATTTTCGGATTTGGCAACCATAGCATGACCGCGGTTGGAAACACGTTCTGATCTTGTAATTTTTTACTTGTTGCTATTTTTGTGAAAGAGAAATATTTTTTGAGGAATGGCGTGGAATTCTTGGAAAGAGAAACCTTCTTCAATGCATGATTAATCTATTTTAAAGTTCTCATTGATTCTACGTGATGTCAGACGACAAATATCTTGAGAAATGACCACTGTATCATGCTATAGTGAGAAAAAAGAGCAGTAAAAACATGAGTTTTTCGTATTATTGCAGTATTAAAGCAGTTGTACTGTACATGGTGATTAAGAATAGGTTGATGCAGAAAAAGCACGTTTTTTTCGCACGGGATTCGGGAATAATGCGAAGAGCATTTGCCAAAATTTCGTATGGATGCCCTATGAATAATCGCAAAATTGTTCGAGCAGATACGAAGCCTTGTTTGAAAAGCGATTGACAGACTTTGCCGAGTTCCAACGCAAGGTCCTCATGGCATCTCTGGCGGAAATAAGGAAAAGAGCCCCTCTGGACACGACCAGGCTGGTGACCGAGGAACAAGGTCAGTCTGTTTCTGCCACCGAGTGGAAAGACCGGATCCAGGGCATGGAAGCGGAACAAGAGGCTTACCTGTCCTGCTTTTTTGCGTCTGTAGGAACAGTATGTGATTTTTTTTTAAATAAAGGATTTCGTTTGTTTGTTAAATTGCAAAGGTCTATTTACGATAGTAAAAAAGTGATGATATTTTTCTTGATTGCATGAAAAGGTGACATTTCCGAAATTGAGCGCAGTTCGGCGAGACACAGTTTATCCCGCTTCCGCTCGACTCTCGCAGTCGTCCATCAGCAGCAGTCAAATGTCATCTCGTCCATCGAAACCGGATGCAGTCGGTCTGCAGGGAATTCTATTGGATACCTTGGTTAAAGTGAGTGAGGATATATAATTGCTGAACAAATAATGCAGTACTGTATATATTTGGTGCTTTACGATGAGTTTCTTTCATTTGTTTTTGGCGGTATGAGGTGGTCAAGAGAGAACGGCCTCACGTGGAGCTGATTTCGCACAGCTTCATGCAGCTCATGATGCGGAATCAGCACTATTTTCTCGAAGACGTGGTGAAACGCGTGTCGGCAGGCAAGAATCCCGAAGACACCAAAGTATTGCGTCATCTGGAAAAGTCTGAAGACTTTCACCAAAGGCGAGTCACCACTATAAATACATCAGCAAATTTTCTTTTCTTTAGTTTCTTCTATTCTCTTTCCCATGAAAAAAAAACATATGTCCAAGGATTGATCCTTGATCCATCAAGTCTTTCATGCATTTTTAGAAACTTTTTTCAAACGTGGATTGCCAATGTATGCCTATATTATAAGCTGTTATTGTTTCAATAAGTGGAATGGACAAATACTATAGACACATAAATTTTTACTAACAAGCCAATTTACTTCTGATCAAGCTTTTTTTTGTTCAACCAAATCGAGTAACCTTAGGGTCTCAAGATTTAAAGCATTTTCTGTGTCCTTTCAGAGAGATAAGACAGCAGATGTTTGTTTGATGAATAATTTATCATCCTTTTCACGCAAGACTTATACTATTGTGGAGTAAAGTGATGCAGACAAGGTTTCATGGCAAACTCTGCTGGTGGTAGAAAACTCACATGACTACGCAAGTCACCTGTACTGTACAGTCAACCCCTGCACAATGGACTTTATTCGTGCAACAGACTAGCCTGTTGTGCAAATTCAATTATTACAAATTTATATTCTTACTTTCTGCCATTAACTTTAAACCAACAGAAGTCAATTAAGCATATTTAGTCTGTTGCATGGGAGGGAAAACTGCCTCCAGAGGTGGTCCATTGCATGGGCGAAAATCCATTGCGCGGGAGGTCTGTTGTGCAGGGGTTGACTGTATTTATGAGCTTAGACAAAAATGAGGCAGCGGAAACCACTCGGTAACCAATTTGGATCATCAGTGTGAACCTACTTTTTTTTTTCTCAAAACACAACAAAGGAGAAAAACAGACATTTAGAAAGGTCATAAAATTATGACCACGATGAAGCATCAAATGAGTATTCTTTTTCTGTATCCACTCAGATTGCAGAAGATCAAGTTGGACACGGACTACTTGACACGGGCCTACACGGAAGCCATGCGGAACTACTCGCGGAAACTGGGATTCATCACGTCATGCCACTTTAATTTCATCACGGAGTGTCGAGCCAAGCCGGAACTGTCGACGAGGATCAGCACGCGGCTGCCGGAAGTGTTTTCTGCTGCCCTGGCAGACCTGGAGAAACTCCTGGCGGCGCTGCGATCGGCGCCGCCTTCCAAGCTGCACGTCGTCCAAATGGCGGCGTCCCGGGATTCGTCGCATCGCCAGCAAAGAAGGCTCAACAGCATGGGCGTGTGATTTTCTCTTTCTTTTCTTTTTTTTTTCTTTTTCTTCTTTTTTGTTGTTGTTGTTGCTGTTGAAGTTGAAAATCGTTGGGCGAGTATACATATCGTACAGAGTATTCTGCAGTTCATTATTTTTCTCTATATACTGACGACGGCTGCGAAGGATTAATCATGGATTTTTTGGAATTAACCTTCATTAAGTTTTACTCTTGATGCGGGGATTCATTCATTCATTCATTCATTCAAACATGAGTGAGTGAGTGAGTGAGTGAGTTCTGAGAGAGGGAGGAGGGGAATGTTGGTGAAGGGCTCGTCGGCACTTGAGCGACAGCATGCCTGGGGCACTTGGAACAGCGTTGGCGACCCAGACTGTGCAGGCTCAGGTCGAGGCCAGTGTTGCCATGCATGTGCACATTTGTCACGTGTTGCTGGCCGAAGCTGCGCACACTCTTTTCGGCGAACCGTTCCAGGTCAACTGAAACACCATTTCATTTATGTTCAAGATAAATATCTATAAGATAAAATAAAAAATGTATTTTAATATACAGTACATTATATCTTTCTATACACTGTCGTATCGAACATTTTTTAAAGTGTCGAAATAGGCATGCCAATGAAGAATTTTGTATTTTCTCACCAAAAATAAAAACCTTACTATTCTCTGATGAAATTAAAAATACGGTGAGCGGAAATTGAATTTCATTCCTATGAGCAAATTGCCACTTCTTTGCGATTAAATTTGTTTTCACCATAAATGGTTTCAGGAATTTTTTGCCGGTTAGCGGAATGCATCACAGTGCCATTGCATTATGTCCGAATTGGAATCCTTTTTAAGAAGTTACCAAATTAAGACGCAATTTCTTTTTTTCTCAAAGTTGAAAGTACTGTAAACTGTATTTGAGTCTAGATTTCAATTTTTAACTGCATACGGGTTTCGATTCATGTTTTAGTTGTAAAATGGACGTCAAATTTCTATCGTGGCTAGATTGAGAATTAAATCGCCAATTCCAACACTAATCAGGAGGAGTTGCAAATATGAAGTTCCCGTTATAGAAAAATGAATGCACAATATTTGGGAATACAGTATGTACAGTATAATTGAAAGAATGAGGTTCCTGATGTGGGTTCGGTTCGTCTATATATATATAGGTGAGCTCGGAAGCTGTGCAGGAAGAATTGCTGGACCCCAAGAAATCCTTGGTGTTCAGAAGCATCAAGTCCCGCTTTCGTCACTCTGCACCAGAGTTGCCACCGGCCTCGTCGATGAACCACGGCCCCAGCAATCAGGGTAATACCACACCCATCAACCCCGGCAGCAGCAGGGCTCCACCAGCTGCTGCTGACGATGAAGCATACGTGGAGAAAATCCTGGATGAATTCCGGTTTGTCAAATGCTCATTGATATCTGTTGTTTTGTTTTGTTTTTAGCATCACTTTGATGTTTTTTTCTTTCTTCTTCTTCAATTAATCTTGAGGAAACGGCATTCGCACGTGGCTGCCGAGCACGTGACCGAGTTTTCGGATCTGGTCAAGTCGAGCGTCTCGAGACTGGTTCCCGAATTGCAGAAACCGCGAAGGCCGTCTGAAGTCACCGTCGGCAATATCAAAGAGGCGGAAGCGATCAAGAATCTCAAGACTGTGCCGAAAAAGTCGGCGATTTCTCGTCCGGCGTCCAGCAAGGACACTTCAGAAGCTGCGTGAGTCAGCAATAAATCCATGCTTGATGGTCGTATATAATAGCAGCGATCGAGAATCAAATAATTTTGCATTCGATTTTTTGTTTCTTTTGATTAGAAAAAAAATGACTCTATTCTTGCCACCAGCAGGTCCCAGTCAAACGACGTGTCTTTCAATCCTGACCTGCTTGAGGTCGAGATTGACAACACGCATCCGGTCACGGAGATCTTCACTTCCGAGCTCTTGAAGTGAATAATATTCAACTTTTTAAAAATTTATTTCAGTATTTGGACTCCTCTGTTAGTCACCAGAAATAGCAAAGAAATAAAAATCCTCTGGTCATTCAGCGCTAAAACGTACACTGTTCATTTAGATTTACTCACAAATGTCCATCTCATTCTGCCTGCGAGAACAGTTTAATGTTTTTTCACTTTTCGGTCAGCAAGCAGTTCCTTAATAGTATGTAGATGTATCATCTTTTCTTTTTTTTTGCATCATTGTCGCAGTGCACATTGGACATGTGCTGACGGTCTTCAAACTTCATAGGAGCGTACAGTAAATTCTGCTTCAGATCCCAGCCCATCAGCACAGACTACACCAACTATTTTCTGTCGGAAATTTTTCGATAATTTAGCTGTGTCCTTCGGTTTTTTTTCCATAAAATGATTATATTTAATTCGATATATATAGTTACGAGGCCATGTTGGAGAAACGATTGGTAACCTACGCAGAGTTCCAGCGACTGGTGATGAAATCCATTTTGGCGGCGATTCGCAAGGCCAACACCTTCAACCCTGCCGAACACGGGCCGGAGAAAACAAACGACGGGCTGCCAAATTACAGCAAGCTCTTGTGTGACTGCATCGTCAATAATATTCAGCAGCAGGAGGAGTTCATGGACTGTTTCTTCAACTACCTCGGCGAGGTATACATCGTTTTTGAATACATATTTGGGCGATGGGCTACAAAAAAAATCATTAAAAAGCGGTTTTCATGAATACAATATAGTACAGTACTGTAATTAAGGAAAAAAAGGTTACATTTGAATGGGGTGTGACGCGTAAAATGTTGAAATTCGGTCACTGCATGGACATAACTTTGACCTTTCACGTGTCAAATTCATCCGAAATGCCACAAAACAAATGAATATACGTCAATCAGTGATGAAGTCATTTTAATTACCTTCCTCTACTTGATGAAGCTGAATACATTCAGAAATTGCTTCACATTCAGGAGAAACTCATTCAGTGAGACCTTTATTCATGTTCAAAACAATTTTGCAGTTTGTTTTGTGTGTATGTGTAAAGAGATCCAACCAATTCGAGGCAATAATAACATGGATTGTTGCTGGTTTGCTGGAAAAAGATAAAAACTGCGAAACTTTGAATATGATCAACCTAAATATCTCGTGAAAGTACTGTGAATATAAAAGTAAAAATTTCAAAAAGCATTGGCGATTTTTATTATCAGTTATATTGATGACCATGCGGTATTAAATGAACAAAACGACTCGTATACTCTATCTAGGCCGAGAATAAATATTCGCATAAAGGCGGTTGCTCACTTTTATTTATTTTTTCTGCGTGATCCTGTTTAGAAAGTGGATTTTCCGGAATTGGCAAATGTGAGAAGCGATTCGAAGTTTCCTCAAGAGGAGAGGTCTTCGGCAACACCGCATTCGTCGTCATCAATCAGGGGATTCCGACTGAGCACCGAGACTTCGCCAATTCTGGCACCTAGTAAAAGTATCGCCCATCCCGGGGTCCTGTCTTCGGAATTCATGATTAAGAACATTGCTCATGTGAGTCCCGTATATATAGGCAGCAATGGAATTGTTGTCGGAAGTAAGAACCTTGTATAACTGGAGTTCTTTTGAGTACTGGATATAATACTGTACTGTACATGCATGCCGTACTCGAATATCGGCTTCAGTTATTTCCCATAAAAGTTGAAGAAAGCATTAACTGCTTTTATATTTGAAAATTATTGCAGTCGGCTGGCCGATCACCAGCACGCGTAATTTCAGAGCAGCTCTCACATTTTTTTAAATGTTGTCCTGCCAATTTTATTGAAATATTTTCAGATTATTATTATTACAGTATTATTAGAAAAGGCTGTAAATAGATATGAATGATCCTCACATTTCTGTCCCTTTTTTAAATCTTCTCTCGTCGCAGATTGTCAAGAAGATGCAGCCGCAGTTCGAAGTGATTCTGTTCTCTTTCATGGAATTGGATTTGCGGTTGGCCGACAGGTTTTTGCGCATTTTTTCTGAAAAGGTCCCCAAGGTTGTGAGTGGCACTGTGACCCCACAGGTTTTGAGAAGGTCTTCCGCGTTTAGCAACCGGTAATACTGTTGGTCATTTAATTCCACGGGTTTTCATTAAACAAGTTTTAAAAAACCTATGCATTGGTATCAACAGAGCATTTCTCCAATTTTTTTTTTGGAATCACCTTGAATAAATCGCTTGTAAACTGCTCCAACTTTTAGCTTATACAGTATGTAAATACAAATTTGCACTCTATTGTAATCAGGTCAGAAAATATTACGAGGAACAAATTAATTTCCTAAAAGACTTTTTGCATGGGAAGGTGAAGTGCAAATATAAATTTCCGCGGTGGGGTTTTTCCGTGTAACGAAAAACGCTTGAAAAAATGCATTGGGCGGAGGCGAAGCCAAATAAATGTTTCCCTTTGTTGACGGGTGACTGAAATATTTGCGTTGGAAATCCTGAAATAAAAGATTTTTTCCTTTCTTGTGGACTTTTTAAAGAAAAGAAGGAATAAATTCGAAAATAAATGTACTCTTTTTGAATGCTGATGTTGAATAAGACTGATGATGGATCCCAGAGCCGTTTTTGTGAGAGATAAAAATTCAAAACGGAATCTCAAGGATGCAAGAACGAATTTTCAAAAATTAATTTATGATATATTCCCTATATATAGTGTATGCCTATACTCTATATATTATTGGTCCAAATTTCATATTTTATACTGTAATGCAATAGAATGACCCATCTTCTTATAATGTAAGAACTCTGTTTAGAGAAAAACTAATCAGCAGGTTTTCAGCATTCGTTGTCAATTTAAAACGTGTTGGACGACCTTTTCATCGGGACTGTTTTAACTTTTAAGAAACCCCTGCAGTGATTTCTAATTTTTTTAACATACAGTATAATACTGTACAGTACTGTATATGTCAATTTAGGATCAGGAAACTCGCCCTGGGACCCACATATTTCACCCGAGCCTACCAGGTTGCCGTCCAGGATTACGAGACGAAATTGAAGCGCCTCATTGCGGACATCGCCGCCAACGATGCCGAAATGAAGAAGCGCAATTTGAACGTGGCGTCCATGGCTCTGCTGGAAAGCAAGGCCACCATGCTCAAGTTTCTGCGCCCTATGGAAAAGGCGCCTGTGGTGCGACTCCGAATCATACCTCCGGAAACTGCATCGGTGAGCCCTGAACCAAAAATGTGTCCTTTGAGAAAAGGCGCGGGTTTATTTTGCACGGCGATATAAAAATGTAACAAAAACAATTATACAATGTTTTCCTATGCGCAATAACATTCCAAACAATAAGAATTTGAACTTTTAAAATACAGAACTTGGGACTTTTCGTCACAACTTAATGACAGAGTAGTCTCCCAAGTAATATTGGGAACCAGAAAAAAATGTGTCAGCTTTATATGTTCCTCCTCAGAGATTCCCGCTCAATCGTTTAAATATGCATTATAAATTATCCGGCAACAAGCTGAACACCTTTCACTTTAATTGGGGCTCAATAATTGCCAATTCACAAAGTTGTGAGTCGTCACGTATTGTGAATGCTGACAAACGGCAAAGAAAGCTTGTAATTATACAATTCAAAAGATTCGTTAAAATCAGGAATTTTTTCCTAGCGACTGCTTTAATATTCTGTATCGCCCGATGAGTTTATTTGAAGTGACGACCTGGAGTTGAAAGTGACACATGAAATAATAATCAAGCAAGTTGTGCCATTTTTCGCGCACGCCCTACTCGGATGTCTGCATGATGGCCAAGAAAACCTATTAAAGAATCCCAATTTTTCTGCTTGCTCATAACTATAGGTTATTTATTTTTTACTCTTGTTCATTTATTTATTTTTTGTTTGTTTGTTCGTGTGTAGAATGTCGACGAGAGCACAAGTGGCGCCATTGATTTGGCAGGGCCAACTCGACGGAGGTTCATGTCGGTGACGGACGTGAGTTCAAGTGCCGTCATCGAGGCGTCCAAGAGGGCGGTCGAGAAGAAGCGGCGGTCGCGGGAAGAAAATGACCATTGACAAGAATGATTTCTACTTCTTTCTTTTTATTTAAAAAAAAAGGAAAAAAATAACCTCGCGTATTTTCGTCACTACGGGAAAAACCGCATCATGCTTTCGATCGTCTCATCCCTGATGATGCGTTTGTCAGCAGCAGCAGAGAAAAACTTGTCGGTCCGTCAAAAAATATATAGTATTTGCATGCTGTGGGATGAGTTGTTCTTCTCTTTTTTTTTCGGCTGCAGTGGATAGAAATGGCGGTGTGGGTTATTTATTTAGTATGGTGGTGGTGGCCCGTGATGATATGGGCCAGGGCCGCCGTGCGGGTGTGGGTATCCGTGCGACGGGCGGCTCTTGCCTTCTTCTTTCACCTCGTACTTGAATCCTCCCGGGTGCTTGTCCACATTCACCTGAATAACAAATTAATGCATTAGCAAAACTAATTATGAAATAAATGATCCTGCTATCTAAATAATAAAAAGAAGAAAGAAAAAAACATCTGAAGGCAATAAAGATTTGAGTTGACCATCGCGGAGGGATAAGAGGGAAATCATGGACCATGAGGAAGTAAACGGAATATCCTTATCGCAGCATTTTATTCAGATGCGGTAATAACAATTAATTTATGCAACAGCAGAGAAAGCTTTTTTTCTCTCGAGTATAAAACCTGATTTAGTGTGAAATATTATTGAAATACAGCTTCCTTCTGCTGCTCAGCGTCCGAATTGGAACACAAAATGATTTGAAAATATACCAATATCTGGCCAGATTAGCCCGAATATGGAGGGTAAAATGTTATTTCCTCGGGTTTTATCTATTTGAACCTATAAAAATGTTTATACCTCCCGTCATTTATGCATGTATATATAGAGGTCCGCGTTTCGATTTCCTTCTGTTGGTGGCCCGTGATGATATGGGCCAGGGCCGCCGTGCGGGTGTGGGTATCCGTGCGACGGGCGGCTCTTGCCTTCTTCTTTCACCTCGTACTTGAATCCTCCCGGGTGCTTGTCCACATTCACCTGAGCAACAAATTGATGCATTAGCAAAAATAATTATTAAATAAATGATCCTGTTATCTAAATAATAACAAGAAGACAAAAAATTAACATCTGAAGGCAATAAAGATTTGAGTTGACCATCGCGGAAGGATAAGAGGGAAATCATGGACCATGAGGAAGTAAACGGAATATCCTCATCGCAGCATTTTATTCAGATGCGGTAATAACAATTACTTTATGCAACAGCAGAGAAAGGTTTTTTTTTTCTCGAGTATAAAACCTGATTTAGTGCGAATCATTATTGAAGTAGAGCTTCCTTATATGCTGCTCAGTGTCCAAATTGGAATACAAAACGATTTGAAAATATACCTATATCTGGCAAAATTAGCCCGAATATGGAGGGTAAAATGTTATTTCCTCGGGTTTTATCTATTTGAACCTATAAAAATGTTTATACCTCCCGTCATTTATGCATGTATATATAGAGGTCCGCGTTTCGATTTCCTTCTGAACCATTTTTTTTTTCATTGGATTAAGTTTGTATTTCAATTTCGGAAAGACTTCCTTGAATGTTCAGGGGAATAAGTTGATCTGCATTATTAGAAGATTTTTATATGTTTCATTAATACATTCTTCTTTGAACAAACGTTTCTGCTTCTGGTTTCATTCTGTAACCCGGCGGTTGTGTATACAGTATATTGCAAAATTCATGTAATCGTTGGCCCCCCTTTCCAAAATGCATTCCAAGGCAGATTGATTAATTATTTTTTTGCAGAAAATCCTATTAAGATTCACCATCGGTTTTTTTTTTTAAACGACCTTATTTTATAGAATGTAACGATTGAAGACAAATTCAAGCGCCCTGTTCATCCCCGGAGAAAATCGCTAGCTTTGATTTCTAAACGCGTATGAGGTCATCCACTTAATTTCTTTCGGTAATTGATGAGTGACCTTTTCTGTGAATTTGCCAGACAATCTTTGTACTGAATCACGCTTGAAATTGTTTCACTGTATTGATGCATAGCCATCGAGATTCTACTCGTCAATAAGAACAAAGATTCTGGCTTCGTCTTGACTTTACCACTCACAATAAGGCATGTCACTTTTCACATTCCACATTTTATTGAATGTATTTCCTGCGCCGAAGTTTTTCCCTGGTTCAAAACTTGATATTGCATAACATTACAGTATATATTATACTGTCGTACTGTCTGTATGAAAATTATATTTTTCAATGGAGATTTTCCTTTTTTGATCACTATTTCCATCACGTGGTTATGACTTTAGTTTGAATCATTTTTACTGTACTCAAGAGATTAATCTCTAAAATGTTTAGTTTTTTTATAAGTCCACGAGAAGCCAATCAGCAATTACCGCACGCAGTATAATTTGTTCTTTAATTTCACCAAAATGCAGGAATTCCCATTTAAAATGGATAATTTTTGCTCGTTGTTGTTGTTCTTAGTACAGTATCTATAAAGAGAAAACAGAGAAATGGGAGAAGCCATAGGGAAATTAAACAGCTGATTTAATGTATTGCAGTACAATATTTGGAAAAACCCGTCAAAATTTCGGGCTTTCTATTTTGCTTCTCTTTTTTTTTTTTTTTTATTCGTAAAATCCCCCCCAAGACCCTCCCCTCATAATTCACAGCTTCCAACAACGTGTCGTGCCAGCAGCACCATCAAGTTCATGACTTGACCCCGCGATGCCCGGTCGGACGGCCCGAGAAAATCGCGAGCCCTTGACCCAGAGATCACGTATATATAGAGCCTATAGGTCACCGAGATCTACACTACACTATATACGCGTTCACATCAGGGGTGCTGGGGGAATTGACCCCAGCTCTAGTGATGGATCGAGAGCAAGACGAGAGACATGATGCAGACACGTACGTGAGCTGAGCCGTGGTAGTCGTGTGGGGCGTGGTAGTAGTTGTAGTGCACGTTGTCCACGTGGGGCTGGTGGTGGTCGTAGCCCGGATGTGGCGCCGGCGGGTGTCCGTAACCGCCGTCGGCGGCGGCTTCGTGACGACCGCCCAGGGCCATCACCAACGCCGCCACTGTCAAAGTCCCGACCTGCTGATGTGCGTCGAGAGGATCAATTATATATTGGCGGGGAAGAAAACTGAGGGATAATTCACTGATGCAGCAACAGCACTCACGATTGCTTTCATTGTTCGTTTGTTTTGGTTTTGGCGTGCAGAAATTGTGTCTTGGTGCTGCTGCCGATTGGAAAAGTGGATACAGTCTGCGCAGGTCGGCGATCAGCACCGAGGGTTTTTATACCCAGTGGAATTTCTCATTTACCGGTGCCCCCCCTGCTTGCTGCTGCTATTTTCATTGTGTGTTTTTTTATCTTTCTTTCTTTCTTTCTTTCTTTCTTTCTTTTATTTTCATTCCCTTGCGTTCCCGGCGGCGAGGAAATTTTCACGCCCGGGTGTGCTTTCATTCCAACACGCCTCGGTGGAGATGCGAAATCGCTAGGAAATGAAATCGATCGAAGGTTGCTCGTTCGCGAAGGACTCGGGCTCATCGTAAAAAAAAGAAAAAAAAAGTAATTAAGCAACGCGCTGCAATAAGTTATAGAAATCCCGCTGCTTCGCGGAAATTAGCAGCATACTGCTGTGCTGGTCTTCTCTCTGCAGGATCGCCATTTCCTGGTTCGGCGTATGAAACTTAACTGTTTTTCCCCCTTCATAGCATCATCTTTTTCTCTCTATTTTTTTTTTTTGGTTTCTCCTTGTATATGGGCTCCGGTCCGCTCAATCAGTCGGGGAATTGGCACGGCGACCTGCTGTCCGACCCGAGTTGCACGACGAGTTTAAGTTAGGGGATGGATGAGTGCAGATTTGGCAACAACACGCCAAATCGTTCATCTTCGCTCTTTCGTCTTTTCTCTCTTTTTTTCGCTTTCAAGTCTTATGCGCGTAGAATCTCCTCCCAAATTTCATTTCCAAAATATTTTGTTCGGCGTCATCGTGGACCATCAAGTCAATTATAATGACTGCAGTTTGGACGAACCGGTGCCACATCGAAATCAGGTCGAGGGCCAGAGAAAAGCAGCGCCACTTCACAGAGGGATCGAGCCAGCATCGAATATAAATATGTGCTAAATGTTCTTTTATTATTATTTTTTTCATCCATCAGGCACTTGTTTTTGGCAAATGGTGTACAGTACAGTATTTGGAAAAGAGGTTTATGATATACACCGTTTCATGTGATATCCCCAGGACTGGTGCAGTTGAGTGTGATGTCAGAAAATGATGGCTCCTTTTCTTACATTCGGGACAAGATAAATCATATCCACAGAAAAATAAAAGTAAAAATGATAACCTGGGAACATGCTGAATACACCTGTGCTTTAATTTTTACTCAGTATTGGCCTTTTTCCGAGATTTTGGTTTTTTAAAGTGTCAATTCATTATTCATGCATTTGTATCTGCTGAACTGCTGTGATGTGTTTTCTTTCAAATCCCGTACGAGTAATTATTTTCTGGTAATATCCATATATATGTCGTAAATTATCGTTTGGCATGCCAGAATGAGTTGAACGGATGTTCGGGTTTGTTTTGAACTTTATTGTGAACGCTGTCAAGTGCCGAATAAAGATTCTATATATGAATCAACAAAAATGCCATAACTGAGAATGGCGTTTGAATATTTAAGAAACTTGTTCTTTGAGCTGCTTCAATCCTCGCCGATTTCTGGTTTCTGCATGGTTCTGAACTAGTTTAGCACACCGACTTATTGGTCCTTTTGCAAGTCATGCTGACTTTGCAAAACGAGTTTGATCGTCAGGATCTCGTTGCAACAAAAATTCGAATCTCACGACATATTTCAAGCTCTTTTCGTGTCTTTTTTTTCTTTTGTGGAAGAATACGTTGTACTATGGAATAGAGATACGGGAATGGTGCTCATTTTTCGTGACAATGGTATAATCGTTCGTGAGCCACCCAAAACGAGTATATGGAAGAGCCAAAGTGCGGGAACTTGGGGGAAGGACATTCCTTGCCGAGGACCGAGACGAATCGTGGAACACAAAACCCGCTTGCGCAAGCCACGCATTTCGATGGGGATGAAGGAAATCGATTGCGTTTCAACTCACGAACTAGAACTAAACCCTGTATTTAGGAAACCGTACATTTTCTCTCTATTTTTTTTTTTTTTTTGGTTTCTCCTTGTATATGGGCTCCGGTCCGCTCAATCAGTCGGGGAATTGGCACGACGACCTGTTGTCCGACCCGAGTTGCACGACGATGAGTTTATATGCTAGGCGATGGATGAGTGCAGATTTGGCAACAACACGCCAAATCGTTCATCTTCGCTCTTTCGTCTTTTCTCTCTTTTTTTGCTTTCAAGTCTTATGCGCGTAGAATCTCCTCCCAAATTTCATTTCCAAAATATTTTGTTCGGCGTCATCGTGGACCATCAAGTCAATTATAATGACTGCAGTTTGGAAGAACCGGTGCCACATCGAAATCAGGCCGAGGGCCAGAGAAAAACAGCGCCACGTCACAGAGGGATCGAGCCAGCATAGAATATAAATATGTGCTAAATGTTCTTTTTTTTTCATCCAGGCACTTGTTTTTGGCAAATGGTGTATTTGGGAAAGAGGTTTATGATACACCGTTTCATGTGATAGCCCCAGGACTGGTGCAGTTGAGAAAACGATGGCTCCTTTTCTTACAATCGGGACAAGAAATCATCTCCATATAGAAAAATAAAATGAAAAAAGATAACCTGCTGGGAACAGGCTGAACACCTGTGCTTTAATTTTTACTCAGTAATGGCCTTTTTCCGAGATTTTGGTTTTTTAAAGTGTCAATTCATTATTCATGCATTTGCATATTCTTTACTGTGATGCGTTTTCTTGAAAACCCCGTATGAGTATT
This sequence comes from Notodromas monacha, assembly GCA_905338405.1. Taxonomy (NCBI): domain Eukaryota; kingdom Metazoa; phylum Arthropoda; class Ostracoda; order Podocopida; family Cyprididae; genus Notodromas; species Notodromas monacha. Next base: position 4,746 of record CAJPEX010003022.1, on the reverse strand, counting down.
TATTTTCTGTTAATGTCCATATATATATACACACAGTAAATTATCGTTTGGCATGCCAGAATGAGTTGAACGGATGTTCGGGTTTGTTTTGAACTTTATTGTGAACGCTGACAAGTGCCAATTGAAGATTCTATAAATGAATCAATAAAAATGCTATGACTGAGAATGGCCGTTTGAGTATTTAAGAAACTTGTTCTTTGAGCTGCTTCAATCCTTGCCGATTTCTGGTTTCTGCATGGTTCTGAACTAGTTTAGCACACCGACTTATTGGTCCTTTTGCAAGTCAAGCTGACTTTGCAAAACGAGTTTGATCGTCAGGATCTCGTTGCAACAAAAATTCGAATCTCACGACATATTTCAAGCTCTTTTCGTGTCTTTTTTTTTTGTTTTGTGGAAGAATACGTTGTACTATGGAATAGAGATACGGGAATGGTGCTCATTTTTCGTGACAATGGTATAATCGTTTGTGAGCCACCCAAAACGACTATGGATGAAGAGGCAAAGTGCGGGAACTTGGGGGAAGGACATTCCTTGCCGTGGACCGAGACGAATCGTGGAACACAAAACCCGCTTGCGCAAGCCACGCATTTCGATGGGGATGAAGGAAATCGATTGCGTTTCAACTCACGAACTAGAACTAAACCCTGTATTTAGGAAACCGTACAACTGACCCACCCCTCGAAAAAAATAAAAAAATAAAAAATAAAATAACGAGAGCTGCAATAATGGGAAAAACGACGGCGACAACGACGACGACGCAATTTGCCGACTATCGCAACAAGTGCTGAGGCAGAAATTAAAGGCATTCTCTTCTTTTTTTCGAGGAATCGGGTTGCAGGCTCTTTTTTTTCAATCCACAGCAGGTTATAGTGTTGACAAATAATTGCCGATCCGTTGCTCCATTTTCAGCTAAAGCTTTCTTTTGTTTTTATTCTTCGTTCCCTTATTTTCTTTATTCACTCTATAGCGGATGAACAACGAAATTTATTTACTTTCTATTTTTCCTCCTTCATGCAGTGGTGGGAAAGCATAGTATAGAGCTCGGCCTTTTTTAAGAGATGAAAAGCCAGTCGAATTCAATGGACTCTAGACTTATAGAGAGGGAAAAAAAAGCGTGAACTTGCTATTCGGTTCATGGTCGTCAGAGCCGAGAGATTGCAGCGAAATCGAGGTCTCGAGTGTTTTTCTCAATATATATACTGTATCTCTTTCTTTTTTGAAATTCCGTGCTTTTGTCCGTAAGGTTCCAGTGATGTGGGTGTACTGTGAACTGGATTTTGATCGATGAGGTCGGATTGGGCAAGATGTGCTATAGCCCGATCGAGTCCTTTTTTTCTCTTTCGTTTCCATTGCATGCTGGTCGTGTATAGTGAATGAAATAATGGATATATACAGGACACAAATAAAAGGTTGGGGACTTTTTGTTTTTGCAACGCAGTATAGTGCTGTTCTTCTCTTTGCTGTCAGCAATTCAACGCACAGGGTTCAATGCATAATGAATTAGAAACATTCAAGAAACGTTCAAGAGTCAGAGTCGACGTCTTGTTCGTCCCAGTCGACGTCGAGCTTGTCAGCGACGGCCTTCAACAGGGCCTTCACGTGGTTCACTTGTCCCTGGAGCAATTTCAGCTTCCGCTTCGTGTCCACCACTTTGGCGAACATGAGTTTGTGTTTGGCATTCAGATCGGCGTATTTGTCCTAATGGAATAACGGGGGCAGCACATATATTGTATATGCAATACTCGGTATTAAACCAAAATTCAGGGGGGGGGGCGAGAATGGGTTTCTCGAGTGTCTGGAAAAACGGCAGTTCAAGAACGATACAAATATTTTCAAAAATAACTGCCGAGGTCAAGGTACATGTATATATAGGCAGACGATGTAAATTGTTGTTGTTGTGTTGTAAAATTCGCCTTATTGTATATATAGTGCCAGACTAAGGATGCAGTTATATTTGGGATGAATAAAAAAAAGATTATAACGGCTGTAATATTGAAAAAAATGTGAAGTTCAAGCTCATTTAATTAACTTTGAGATGATGTTCAATTTTATTATTCTAGTTACATTTATATGATCATTCAGAAGTCCCATCATTAGAAAAATAAAAATCCGGAGAGAAATTTCTCGTGAGATTTTCTATGCAGTGATGATATGGTTTGACTTGGTTCAAATTGTCCTAATATCGCGTGCCTTTAAATGACCTAAAAGCTTTCAGCCTGGCAGCAATTTTTTCAAGTGTTTTTTTTTTCGAGGGAAATTTCACGGTTACCTACTTCTGAGAGGTTATGTCAAGATTTTTCTTGCTACTTTGTTCCATGGATGGTTAACCAAGGGGAAACAGATCGAGAATAACGTTGATACAAATGTTGTTAGTTCAATGTGAAAAGGAAAAAAATTAATGTTGCCTACTTTTAGGAAATATTCCGCATTTTTGCCGTAGCTTAATTTGATTTTTCCCTTTTTCAGAAGCTACTTTTTCAAGGACAGCACACTCAATTGTTCCGCATCAGTAGGCCTGTGTTATAGGAAGGTTGTCCCACTTATTGGACATAATCTCTGATAATTTTAGAGCAGCACGTGTGATTTTAAAAATAACTTATGACATTCAATAGCCCATGATGTTGTAAGGGTCTTTTTCTGATTTTTAAACGCTTTTTCAATTTATGCATGATTAAAAGTAAAAACCTTGCAGCCGGATGAGTTGTCAACCCATGTCACAGCTGCGGGTGCTACAATTTGTGTGACGTATACCAGCTGGTAGAAAATTGAAATTTTCTTCTTTATTTACCCATCTTCTTTTCAAAATTTTTAAAAATGGTTGAACTCGCAATAAGACATTCATTTTTTCTCACCTCATCTATAGCCTGTCAAAGTCTCAGCATTCCTGTGACATGCGGGGATTAGAATTATGTTTGTATATACTGTAACTGTAAAGTTTTCACTAATCATCACGACATGGTAAATTGAAAAACTGCTTTGAAAATCCGAAAAAATGTCCCAGAACCTGAAAACATCATGGACTACATATATGGCATGCTTCTTTTTTTTTGCCATCACACCTATATATACGCTAAATAACATCATCAGAGATCTATCGTGCAACAACTGTGACTATAACCCCTATATACAGTATAGTCGTATTATAACGAGTGCCAGAGGAGCCAGAGGAGGTCCCTGCGGTGCTACCGCCGGTGTCGGAGGCTCAGCAGTTTCTTCGCGGCCTCCTGCAACGCGGCAGCGTAGACCAAGCCCACCTGGCAGAGGACCGGCACTGCCGTCCTCCGTCGCAGCCACTCGGGCAGCGCGCTTTCCACGTCCAGCACGAGGGCCACTCGCATGGCCAGGCGGTTGAGCTCGGCCTGGTCCTGCACGGCCTTGATGTCGTCCACGGCGAGGCCCACGAGCAGGTTCATGATGATGATGGACATGACGATGAGGAAGACGGAGAAGAGGGCCACCGAGAGCCAGGGGAAGTAGATCTTGGCCCGGTTCTCGTAGAACGTGCCGAGGTATTCCAGCTCCCCGATCATCATGACGAACGTCTTGACGAACGACTCGACGGGTGTCCCGAAACCGGACTCTGCCTTTTGTTTTGTTTGTTTTTTTTTCAACATATTTTCATATTTTATTCATTTGTTTTTTTCTCAGGAGTTGAGATGTGGTTTTTCTTTCTTTCTTTCTTTCTGGACGGGGTTTCCCGAAAGTCTATACAGTATTGTGAATCCCTCAATTAATAAGTCATCGTCTTTCAGCAGTTGTTGGAGATTTTAAAAAACAATTAAACGCTCATTATTTCATTGCTGTTGTATGCCGATTAAGACACGAGACCTTGGTTATTTCTATAGACTGTATAGAGTATAGGTACGACTGCAATACTTTTTTTTTAGATGGCTCATAATGTTATTGCAAGAGTCTTGGATTTTAAATACGTCTAATTTAAAAATAAATAAAATGACGCACTACTCTTTGCTTTTGAACGATCAATATAGGTGGGTACAGAGTGTACCGCCACGATTTTTAAACAGTCCGTTGTCGTCGACCTTTAACTCTCTTCTTTGTTGTTTCAACGATTAATTATCTGAAATTTTAAAATGATCATGGTTCAAACCACAACACAATTTCAATTTCTAGCACCCTAGCTTCTGTGACATGCGTATAGAGGTACAAGTATGGTACTGTATATGGCAGTAACTGGGAAGTTTTCGCTATTTCATCGTGCACTGAATTGATACGTTATAAATTCGAAAAAAAAATCCCAGAACCTAGCTTACAACGTCATGGGGTAAATATGGTAATATTTTTTTAGTCACACCCACGCATACTCTGGAAATAATCAAGGTCGCAAGTGGGACAACCCTCGTATATAAATTGCTGGTTTTCTTTTTTTTTCAGATTTTACTTCAATGACTTTTTTTAATGAATTTCTGGGTTTCCAATTGAATGAAATTGTTTTCATCAAGCCAGTAAAAATAAAAATGTGTCATTGAAATATTTGGTAAGAAACCCTTATTTATTCTGTGATTCTCATTCAACTCGCCTGTTGCTGCAGAAGAGTGTAGAATCCCAGTCCAAACGCCACCACGAACAGGACAAAGACGAGGAAAAACTTGGAAAAGGTGGTGAAAATGTCAGTGAACATGATGACGTAAATGCCAAAGTAGGGAAACTTTTTGATGAAAAGCAACAAGTTGATCCATCCCAGGAAGATGGAAACTGCTCCAACTGCCCATTGCCAAGGCTGATGAC
>CAJPEX010003021.1:0-32765 GCA_905338405.1 Notodromas monacha | reverse complement strand
GCGGTGTTATTCAAATTTTTTTTCCTATTTTATCTTCTCAACAACGTGAGAACTTCCCGGGAGAATAGAACGCACTATTGTGCGAACAATAAAAAAATGTACCTTGAACAAAATTCGTAACATTCGGGATCTTTGAACTGACAGCGGAATTTCCAGGACTCGGCTGAACAGCGTAACGGAAAATATACTGCCTTCGGATACTTTTCCACCAATCTCAGCAATAATGGTCTCAGTGGGGCGGATTCCACTAAATTCAACATTCCTGTCATCTGAGGAATCCAGTGCAAGAACATCCATTCCGGGATTCCGGAAATCTGCAATAAACGGTACATAGGAAGAATGTTTTACTCTATTATCGGCACATGATTCGCTCGGGAAAGTTAAAATTATCCGAGGGATTTTTTTTTTGCCTGGAAGCTTCAATGATGGTCCGGAACCAAACTTTCTTTAAATACTTACAGATAATCTCAAGCAAGAACACAAAAACTTACAGAATACAAAAATACATCTAAAATTATACAAATGATTTCGATGTAAAGGGGGGGGGGGGGAGGGCATGCAGAGAACGTACACCTCACTGTACCGTCACAATGAAGACAACAGCATTTCGAATTTTTAAAAGTCGTCGGCACAAAATAAATCATCAAGACGATTACGCTGAAAAATAAGAAACAAACTTCGTATTTATCACTCACATTTTCTGAGAAAACTGCGGCAGTGTCATCAGCATGGTTCACCAGCAACTGCAGCCCGACAGGAATCATTTGCCAGGCATCCTTCGACTCGTTTTTCAGCGCTCGAAGCAAACATTCCATCGCAGATCTTGCAAGAGGAATTTCGTCTGAAACATGAATTTATTTGACGCAAATTTAAAAAAAAAAAAAATCGCGTCAGAAAAAAGTTCGTAGTCCAGTGTTCTTATTCTGATGTCGAACTTCATAGCGATACATATTTTCCTTCTTTTTCTCGACTATTCCAAAGCTAAGGATTTTCTTTACTCAAAATCTTTGAAGTTGTGGTTACGGATAAAAAAAAAGGGAGGTGCTCAATAAAAAAAAATGTTAATAAAAATTTATAATTAAATCAAGAAACAGTATCATAAAATACGCAAGGGGCGACGTCCAACACGTACCTAATCCCATTTAAACATTTTTAAACTCCCTATTGAGGTTTTTCAAGGGAATTCTCACCTGTCCGCCATTGCGTCAAGTTCTCGTGACAGAAGTTCAACAGTCGCATTAAGGCTACAACGTCATCCGGCTTCTCGTCGACACACTTTTTCAGTTGCTGCCAGGAACAAAGTAACAAACCATCCAGAATTTTTCGGGGGCTCGACCTACAAAGTTCACCATTCAAACCAATCATCGCTTGTCGAATTATCAATTTTGATGAAACGATTGTGCAACAGCACTGAAGAAGAGTCAATGGACAGCATCGTAATTGAGCGATACAAGCCACATTTCATCTCTCAAAAATTGAGCTGAAAAACGCGCGAGGTCTATTTACTCAATATTTTTGAAAATATAAATTTTATTCCTAATATAATTTTTTTAATACTTGAAGATTGTTTTTGTCCCTTCGAATATCGAACTACCACAGCTAATACTCACGTATCGGTGAATCCAAAAGCATCCCCGACATTTCGCCACCAATCTTCGGCAAACGCAGCAAAAACTTCCTCTTTTGTGAGTATTTTTGAAGCAACGAACTGTGCCACAAATGCACGGTAATCCCAATACATCGAGTCATCAGGAACATTATCTGATCAGGCAAAAAAGTACAGTACAACAAAAATGTAAAAATACTCATATAATAAATGAATCTCACTGACCCCACGAAATCCAAGAATCCACAGCTTTTTTAAAAGCATCTTCATCACTCGGCAGAAGTTCAGAATCGGACAACTTCCGCTTGATTTCTAGCAGCCGTACTTCAGCCTTTTCAGCGGAACCTCGAGCCTGAACATGCGAGAAGAATGCGCAAAAAAAAATCAGAGTCGCTTTCGACATAAACCTTTTCGGCACTTTAAAAAACTTACGAAGTCTTCGGCTCGCCTGCGCCATTTCTCAAAGTCCTCCATGTTTCTGCCATCCCCAGCAACTTTCGCCACTTGGAATGCCAAACGAAACTTTGCCTTTTTAGCTTCATCATCCAACTTTTTCGGGAAAGTTTTCTCCACGTGCTTGACGTAGAACAACCTATAAACGATAAATGCACACCGCATTCACGAAAAAAAAATGTATCAAGGTGATTTGACGAGACAGCAGGAAAGAATTTCAAAGCTCAGTTATACTCGCCTGAATGAGACAATGTCATCCCAAATGTCTAGCGAAGCCCCAGCAGCTGGCAGTCCAGAGATACTCGTTTCAGAGGATGCCCAATGCGACAAAAGGGATTTGTACAGCGACAACTGCTTCCAATCTGGCTCGGTGCAAATCTCCAATATAGTCTTGAATATAAAAAAAAATTAGTTGAAATTTCCTCTTTAAAAAATTGCACAAAATGTGAACAAATATGCCTGTCTACTCAGAGATTGTAAAAAATAGAGACGCCATAAAGATTTTGAAAAATTATTGAAGTATTAGTAGAGTATAAATTGTCTGAGGATGATTCGTCAACTTCTTTTCACTTTCAACCATTGTTCCAAGCAACCCTTAATTTACTTCACCAATTGAGAAAGCAAAAAATTCGACTTGACTCAAGAGCTCAACACGTCCATTTCTTTGTGCATTAATTGGCTTTGTGTTCAAATTATCACCTTGAGCAAAAATATTTGAATAGAATGGAATCGTTCGTGATAACGTTTCTCATCTCTAAAGCATGAGACGTCAAGGGGTACACGAGTTAAATTCTTTTTGTTAATCTTAATTATTTTCAAAGACGCGATTTATATTAATAAATTTGTACTTGACACAGCAGCTAATATTAGCATAATATTGAAAGTCTATGTCTATGAATTATGTTAACTTGAAAAACTTCGGGATAAAAGCCAATTAAGTCAGAAAATGTTTGACCAAGGTCCCGGGTTCTGAAGAAAAATATTCTGTAGTTGTCTCATAAATCACATCCCGTAGTACTCAAAATGTTATTTCTTCTTAATTACCAAAATTGCATTCATGAATGCTATAAGAGTTTGTCGTAAATATGAATGGAACACAAAATTTGTTTTTCTGAATTTCTCCACTGATACGTCGACTCGGAAAAATTCAAAATGTATCTTGATTGTAGTATATTTAAATTGATGACAGTACTTTTAAATCGACGAGTCGGTGAAGATCCAGGATTCGTTCTCTTCGATCGCTGGTAGCAACCGCCCATTGAGCCGCCAATCCTCCAAGAGCTCGTTNATCTCGTCGCAAATAAACAATTTGGCAAACATTTTCCCGACTCACATCGCACTAGCTGTCCGGAGACCACGTCTATTTTTCCATTAACGGACCATAAAACGTCACAGATTGATGCAACAACTGGAGCATGCGGTAATGTGGACGATTTCAGAACGAGGTCAACCCCTGCGCCAAATTTTTTCAAAAAGTCTTTCATTTTCGTTTCTCTGGCGATTCCACTGATGATGGCCGAGAAAAGTGTTTTTGCCACAACTCCATCCAACTGAAACCACCAGACATGTCTTCAGTTAGACCAATTTGTACAGCAATGTGTGCGAGACCAGAGCAATAATTTATTTGGAAGACATTTCGTTGTAGAAAAGCTGAATTGACAAAAACACAGCCCGGGTGAACGTCCGTTTTAACGAATTTCGGCAATTCTTGAAATTTTCTTACGCTGGATAAAATTGTAAAAATAAATTCAGGATAGAAATGATTTAAAAAGTTACGTCATCGCCAACATCCCTTTCATTGGGCATTTGAAAAATTTGTCTCACTTGAAAATCAGAGTGTCAATATTTCTGAAATGTTTTAAAGAGCTTATTTTCTCGAAAATTTTTACTTTGAGCGGAGCCGGTTACGAACGTTTCCAGACTGCTCTAGGAACATTCCGTAAACTTACAGGCCGTGTCCAGGTCGACGCATTAAAAAATCTAAATGCACTTCCTCAACACGCTGAATACGTTTCAGCTCCGATTCTCGCTCTTCCTTCACCTTTCGACGTTCTTCCATTTTCTTGAAGACAAGAGAACGATCGGCGACGTCTTCGGATTTGACAAACCTCCGCTTGATGAGCTTGAAACTGTCTATTAATCACAGGGAAATACAGTATTAAAATTTACTCAACGATGAAACAACGGGTAAAGCGAACCATTTCCCGTGTTACCATCGCTACTTCCGGGGGCTTTAGGCAATTTGAAAGCCACATCATGGGTACGTTTGACAGTTTTACGCCGAGATGCCGGCGTTTTTATCCTACCTTCGACTGACGGTAGTTTACTGCCTAAGAGTTTGCAAACGACTCACTGGGTTAGGTAGGGACGCTTACTTTTAAAACTTTTATGACATAAAGTTGAAACTTGTGTGTAAAATAAAAGAATAAGCTAATTTCATCTTGCTTAGCGACCTAATTCATCCCTGCGAAACATTTGAAAAAATATTTCAGCTTTAAACACGAAGTTTCCTTTTGAATGAGCTGATTTCATGGCAAAATATCATCCCAAGGAAACAATCACCTGGTTTTATTTCTCTGAGAACTGAAGGACCGTTTGATTTTTTGATCAACCGGACTCGGTAAGAATTTTCTTCGTTTCAGGTAAGTCATAATCTTTTTTTATGAAAGCATTGCCAAGTAATCTCATTCCTGTGAACTGGCTTTAAAAAAAATGAATCCCCGACCGATCGAAATTCACAAGCAGATAAAACGTCATGCTTGAATCCCCAAGAAGCACATGTTCGGCGTATCTTGAACATGTAATTGAACCTCGATAACCAGGAACTCCCTATATCGAAATTGTTTTTTTACTTTCCGTCTGATTTTTTTCAAAGAAAAAATGCATCAAAAACCCTTTACTCAAAGGCTTACCCCCTCAAACCCCGATAAGTCGGATTTTCTAGAGGTCCTTTGGCTATTATTTTATTGACACAGGGAAGATAAAAGCAATACAAATTTAACTTGATGTCCTTCGAAAGGAAGTGAGGGATTAATTGGGCAAATAAACACTTGCCTTCAACTTCAGCATCCTGACAACTCATTCAAAAAGTAATTCAAGGCCCTGAGTATCACCACTTACAATTTCCTTTTATTCTTGTTTCTTTTTCTCAACAAAATGCTTGCTTCTCTAACTCAATTTTTTTTTCGTTTTTCTGCTGGTCCCTTGAAGTTTGACTGTATACTGTATATTGTTCACTACATTCATCAAATTACGCAACAAACAAAAAAAGCTCGAGAGAGTAATATATCCCCTATCAAATTCCTCAGGTTTTCATGATAAACTGAAACGAATGACAAAGATTTTCTCACCTCCATCAGCCTGTGTGGGCGTGATATCAAAATGCCCATTCACACTGCCCGAAGGAACCATTTCTCCGCCTCCTCGTTTTTCACCCACACTTCCGCTTCTAATACTCCTCATCACCGTCGCCTCAAACACACTCGCCTGAGAACCACCCAATCGACTACTCAGTCTTCCCACAGAAGCAAACAAAGGCTTAGCTGAGCCACGCATTCTTCGCGCAGTCGCCACCACGGCATACGGCGTATATTCGGCGTCATTCAGCAGCGGACGAGGAAATTGCGACCTTTCATAGTCGGGACTCTGGGCCGTGGTTTGCAGGACGAGGTAAAGTACGTTGGGTAAAAGACGGGACTCGGTTTCCGCAGCGTGAATGGCGAGAAGGACGTCGATGAGTCGACCGGCGATGGAGTGGAATTGATCCGCTTTGTTCGACCAAAAGGAAAGACACTTGTGTCGAAGCAACGAGTCCGAGTCTGCAACACCGCGACGCAATGCAGCCAAGAAAAGTTCGGATCTTGATGAAAAGATGAAGACGAAGGTCCAATTCGTTATTAGCATCAAGCAGCATTTGAAAAATAATTAAAATAATCAGTATGCTCCTTCTTCTGACTACAACGCAGAAAATGGAGCGCAGCGCTTCTCACTTCTACGATCTGTATTCTAACTCCGAAATTTCTTTTTCCATTACATAGGTGTCACCTCAATCGTTCAACATGGATCAACAAAAAATCCGCTGTTCATATCAGCTTTTGGCTTCGTTTAATCGCGTTAGCTCAAAATGTGTTTAGCGTGTCAGTTCAGGAATTACGATTAATCAACTTCGAGACTTGATAATCATGTCAGTTTAAGCCAATCAGTAATGTTCCGAGCCTTTGGATCAGGTTATTGATTTTCGACAAGGGATGAAAATCCTAGAAAACATAGACCGGAGTCACAGAAGAAACGTCGTGCCGGAACGAATTTTATTGCAGAAATTAGACGGCTTACTTGTTCCTTTCTTTGAAAAAAAAATAAAGACAGCACCCAAACAGGATGAGGGGCATGAAAAAAAAACCTGATCACATTAAGTTTTAGCGCAGCATTCGTAGTTGTGGGGCACAGAGGGCACGTCCCACGAAACCAGTAAAGTAAAAAACCTCGCAATTATTATGTTGTAAACCTGAATGATTGGAATGCGGCAATGGGGAATTCCTTGGAAGCTCCCGCTGCCGCAAATTGCGCAATTGTAAATCTTTTCTCTTTTCGCGATGAATTATTTTGCATTACGTTCGGAACTCTCGAAGCGTTTGGTCTTGCTAGAGAAATTTTGTTGTGTGTCAATTTTGCTGACTGTTCAAAATTCCCGATTTTCGTATTTTATCTGTCCCACATTATTTGCTCGTATTTGTGAATTCTTTCTTAAAAACGAAATGTACAATTCTCAACTCTTTGGAGTCCTTACCAAAGGGCTCCCTGCCGTGTTCCCCGGCGGATTGTGCATTTTTACTCATTTATTTTATTCCTCCATTCATTGGAATTCTTTGTGGGCTCGTTGCCCTACAGTAGTTGATGAAGAGAATCGTGTGATCATCCTCGTTGAAATCAATTACAGTATTTGAACATGAAATTCGGTTCTCACGGAAACTGTTGGCTTTTTGTAAAAAAAAAAAAACACGTTTCCATCTGTCCAGCACTAAAATATTCGAAGGACGAGAAAACTTCTATACGCACTTGGCAGACCATTCGGCGCAAACGTCGTAAACAGCAGCTCTACACGAGCGATCCGGACTATAAGCCCCATCGACAAGAGCTTGCAACAAATTTTGCGGAACCTCGCTTTCATAAAATGCCCGTAGCAATCAAGTCAAGGCAAGTCGCTTTCGAATCGACATCCAATGATGGCAGAATGAACGTCAACTGATTCAAGAACCTGAATGAATATAAACCCGAGTTTTACTTAAATCATTCACTCATACATTTATTCAATTTCAATTTTTTCAAATATTAAAAAAAGAATTTAAAAAGCACATCAAAATCTGGAGTGCGGATTAGTTTTTGAAAAGGAAAAAAAAAAAACGATAAATTGCTTCAAAAAAATTGGACAGAATTTAACAAATACTTTAGCTGTTTTGAGTCGACTATTTTTCCTTCATCCAAATTTCTACTGATGAAATGCAAGATTAAATTTCTAAGAATAAAAAAAGCCTTAAAACTTACCTCCCCGCAATCGTAGGGAAATGCAAATGAATGTTCTGAGCGCATCGAATGAAACGAACTGAATCCTTGGCCAGCTTTTCAACATGCCCAATGATACAGTCAATGAAGGATCGTGAGACATTTCCAATGGCTCCATTCCAATCACTGGGCTTCATTTTCGACAGACTTTTAAGCAAGACCCCCGTGACTTCGGATGCTGTTCGCAACGACGGAATGTCATGCCTCGTCACAAAGAATTTTGCCACTTTCCGCAAAATTCTGAAAAATTGGAGCAGTATAGTACATATGGACTCCACAAGAAGATTCAAAGAACCAGAAAAAATCGTCGCAGAGAACTCATATGCAATGGGGAGAGAACCCATAGGACCAAAAACGAATTCGTCTAACAGAGAAAATCGTTGCAGATAGTTGGAGATTTCGCAACAACGATGGAGATAGTTCTGCAAAATTCCGAACACTCACCCGTTTTCATCGTTAACACCATCAGAAAATAGGCCGACACCATGAGCAACGATTGCTCCTAAAGCCCTGATACCCGTGTCAGACACGGAATTATCTCCTTCTTTCGGAGATTCATCCTCAAGCAGCATCGCAAGGACTCGAACCGGCATCCTTAACAAGTCTTTCCACAATTCCGCGGCGTTTCTAAAGCAAAAAATCGAGCCATATAACCGAAATTTTACACGGATCAAGGCAATATAGAATAGGATCAATCCTCGAACTCACGCCAGTGTGTCCAGAATGGCAAGTTTCACATCCGATCTAAATAACTGCGAGGATTTGAGGACCAAGAACTCCACAAAATTCGACACATCTTCGCTCAAATCCGAGTCTCCTTTTTTCTTGCTCCACTCGAAGACCAATACACTCTTGAAAAACAAACCAGTATTTTAGTACTCCATAAAAAAAAGCTGAGTACCTCCATAACATACCAAATCCAAAGTAAGGTAATTCAGCTGTTCGCCAACAGCCTCGCTATAAATAGCACGCAACAACCCAGGGACAAAAATTTGTCCCCACGGTTCCAAAGCATCCCTACAGTTGTTCAGCAACTTTGCCACCATCTGCTTCACTTTCGGCGATTTTGACGATTCCAAGGCATCCCGCAAATGTTTCACGATCGTCGGAATTTCTTTAGAAGCGGAATTTTGCAGAGCAACGAATCGCAAAGCGGCTGTTAATTGCGGCGCGCATTCGTGCTGATTCAACGAATCCAATTCCAATTCGAAGAGCGCACCTGAAAAATATAAAAAATTGAAGACGTTAATACTGTACATATTCAAGTGCACATCACATTGTTGACCGAACTGCGAGCTTAAAATTTAAAATACGCCGTACAAAACAAGGAAAATCACATAAAAAAAGGAAATTCAGCAAATTAAACCACAGAATCGAACAGGAAAAAAATAAAGACAGCACAGTACTTCAAATTATTACAATACTACCTTGTTAATAAATTTAGATTAGTTTTAATACTGTATTCCGAACTCACCGGCGTTCTCTTCGATCGTGGCAGCAGGACTAGGAGGCATTGGGTCCGAGAAATCGAACTTGGCAACATCTTCGGATAAAGTGCTTCGACCAAGAAAGTTCAACGTTGAAACTGTTCTTTGCGATGTGGAACCCACGCGATGATTCTTCCCCAGTTTCCGTCCAGTTATCATAGAAAATCTGACCCTCTTTGGAATACTTTCCAGTTCTAGGCCAAGTCCTGTATCCCTGTTTTGGGGTATGATGTTGGAGAAAAGCGTGTCCATATCTAAAAAAAAAAATTTCAAGAAACGTGAAATACTGAATCGACCTCATATAATGTAGTGCTATATTAAGAAGGTTCAGTCAAATTCAAAGTGATGCTACTAAAAAAATTACTTCGGCGAGTTTTTTATTCAGGGAATATCTTGCCCGTTTGTGAAGGTTGATCAAGGAAAAGGATATTCTGGCCTGATTATCAAGCGTACATTATTCATGAATATTCGACCTACCCTAAGTTGCCTAAGTCATTATGAAAAGCATGAAGATAATTTCGGTATTTGCATCTATTTTCTTTTATTTCTGGCGCAGGTGTTAAAAAAGTTAGCCCAGTTCAATAACACGATTCGACAAGTAAGGTCATGGACGAATATTTTCGAAAGGGGGTTTAAAATGCGATGGTTTTACGGAAAATGGCCAGCAAGAATTAACTGAAAATTCGCTTACTGTTTTTTTTTTCCTAAGGGAGGTTCGATTTATTGAAGTTCAACAGTATAGATGCACTGAAATTCTGATAATGTAATAACCTTTGTCCACAGTTTCTCCTAGAGTATTATTTTTGGTAGAGTACATTGATTTCCACGCTGTTATTTTTTTTATTCAATTTGACAAAAGTGAAATTCAAGGGGCATCGAAAAAACTTTCAACTTTCTCAAAACCATACCCCTGCACCCTTTCCCTTCGAGAGCAACACAATATTTTGACCTCGAAGACATTCAATGAAACGAAAATTTACGGAAACAAATACTTGACTGTACCTTTGGTCCCAGGGAAAGCAATAGTGAAGGAATCGTCACTTTTTCTGTGATTCCTCAAGCAAGCTAGGACGCAATTTAAAGCCCAACATCGGGCCACCCGAACTGACTCTAGCACATCTTCGGTTTTGTGCTCATTCAGCAGGGTTTCAGCTTCACGCGCCAACGCCTTTCCCATAATGAAATCTCGACAAGATTTCGCAACTTCATTCGCCAATCGCTTGACTTGTTCCTTTGCAGGCCTGTTTTTCAATTTTAGTCTTGACGATTCTTCTTGTTCTGACCAATCGTAGGAGTACGAAGAGTCGACAGTTAATGCGCTAAGGCGCGAATGTTCGTCAGTCAATTCTTTCCGCAAACTGCGCAAAATGACCTCCATCATCTGGTAAAAAAAAATTAAATAAAATTAATAACGGACTTCCAGAGTCGATCACCACTCTGATATAGATATACAGTATTATAAAATCGCGGAACAAATTTCGGAGCAGGATTTCAAAAAGCTGGAGGACCAAAAAAATTCCAACATCAGATTTTTCCAAGTATTATAAAATCGCGGAACAAATTTCGGAGCAGGATTTCAAAAAACTGGAGGACCGAAAAAATTCCAACATTAGATTTTTCCAAGTACCGTATGTCGTATGTAAATAAAAGAAAATTTGGAATATATAAGATGATTTTTATAGAACATTCAGGCTTAATGCACAAAGACGAGTTCCTCTATAATCTCGGTATACGTTGCTTGCAGTCACGACATTCATTACAAATTCCATTATATGATTTTGGGTTTCGTCTATACTCGAACATATAAAGTTTAATACATTAGATGATTAGAATTCCCAAGAAGGTTGATCTGTGGTTCCAAATAAGAATTAAATAAATAATGAGGATAATCTCTTTTGACAGTTTCCTGACGGAATCCATCATTTTAAACCTTTTCTAACATTCTCATCACCGATTTCAACATCTACACACGTTAGGGCCAAGATTTGAAGCATACAAAAAAAGGAATGCATCGTTGAACAACAACTTCTAAACCTAAAAATCTGAACCAAAAAATATAAACGCAAATTTAAAACATATTAAACTGAGACTCTTACACATTTACAGCATATACTGTAGAATATACTTACAGTACTTATAATACGGTATATTTTAAAGTACAGTGTTTACATATATTTTCCTCACCTGAAAGCAGCAGCGTTTGTAGACGAAAAATGCAACCGCTGCTTGTTCGCTTTTCGCAGTAAAGCCCAGGACATTTAGATCCGCATCCATGGAGCATCCTTTAATTAGTTCTCTGATGTGCTTCACGCTGAACTTGAGTTGAACAGATTCTGTTTGTAGTTCCAATAGTCGACAGATGAATCGTGAAGCCATCCTTGAACCAACACAGTCCGCTCTAATGTTAGATTCATTGTGCAAAGACCTCGTCCACGAGTAGTCGAGCAATTCGTTCACGAAGTCTTCCTCCATTCTTGAGAAATAAAATAGTAGACAATGTCGCAGTGCACCACGAAAGAACAAATAAAAAATACAAATATTTTCATCCGCAAAATGGCCTCGAAATAGTTTCAATCATCAGCAAAAAAAATTAAAAACTCCAGTATTTTCATTTAAACCTCCACCTTCCCAGTTCGCCCCAATTTCTATTTCATAGGTGTACAAGCATATATTATTTGTCAGGTTTTTACGGTCTGAGATACTGTATTACAAGTAAGATTAGGCTAGTTTACTGGGGTCAGGTTAGTCATTAGACCAGGGCTTTTCAACCGGTGGTACGCGTACCCCAGGGGGTACGCGAGTACTACCCAGGGGGTAAGCGCCCAGTGTCCCCAAAAAAGTCAAAAATATGTTTTCTTTGGCTCAAGTAAAATTCTGAGTCCTGGGATTCATAGTGGAGGAAGGTTTCCGAGATTTGGAGCACAGCAGAACCAGTTTCATCCCTCCCAGGAAAAGAAGGGCTGTTATTTATTTTTTCCCCACCCCTCTCCCTCCAGGACAGCAGCCAGCATATGTAAAAGAAAAAAATTACCTAACAGAAAAATCGATCCACAACACTGCACACAAAACAATAGAAGTGAAANACGCCTTTCCCATAATGAAATCTCGACAAGATTTCGCAACTTCATTCGCCAATCGCTTGGCTTGTTCCTTTGCAGGCCTGTTTTTCATTTTTAGTCTTGACGCTTCTTCTTGTTCTGACCAATCGTAGGAGTACGAAGAGTCGACAGTTAATGCGCTAAGGCGCGAATGTTCGTCAGTCAATTCTTTCCGCAAACTGCGCAAAATGACCTCCATCATCTGGTAAAAAAAATAAATAAAAATAAAAATTAATAACGGAATTCCAGAGTCGATTACCACTCTGATATAGATACTGTATACAGTATTATAAAATCGCGGAACAAATTTCGGAGCAGGATTTCAAAAAGCTGGACCAAAAAAATTCCAACATTAGATTTTTCCAAGTACCGTATGTCGTATGTAAATAAAATACAATTTGGAATATATAAGATGATTTTTATATAACATGCAGGCTTCATACACAAGGATGAGTTCTTCTAATTTCGGTATACTGTACGGTGCTTGCGGTCACGACATTCATTACAAATTCCATAATATAATTTTGGGTTTCGTCTATTCTCGAATATATAAACTTTAATGCATTAGATGATTAGAATCCGCACGATGGTTGATATGTGGTTCCAAATAAGAATTAAATAAATAATGAGAATAATTTCTTTTGGCAGTTCTCTGTCGGAAGCCATTATTTTAAAACTTTTCCAACATTCTCATCACCGATTTCAACATCTACACACGTTAGGGCCAAGATTTGAAGCATACAAAAAAAGGAATGCATCGTTGAACAACAACTTCTAAACCTAAAAATCTGAACCAAAAAATATAAACGCAAATTTAAAACATATTAAACTGAGACTCTTACACATTTACAGCATATACTGTAGAATATACGTACAGTACTTATAATACGGTATATTTTACAGTACAGTGTTCACATATATTTTCCTCACCTGAAAGCAGCAGCGTTTGTAGACGAAAAATGCAACCGCTGCTTGTTCGCTTTTCGCAGTAAAGCCCAGGGCATTTAGATCCGAATCCATGGAGCATCCTTTAATTATTTCTCTGATGTGCTTCACGCTGAACTTGAGTTGAACAGATTCTGTTTGTAGTTCCAATAGTCGACAGATGAATCGTGAAGCCATCCTTGAACCAACACAGTCCGCTCTACTGTTAGATTCATTGTGCAAAGACCTCGTCCACGAGTAGTCGAGCAATTCGTTCACGAAGTCTTCCTCCATTCTTGAGAAATAAAATAGTAGACAATGTCGCAGTGCACCACGAAAGAACAAATAAAAAACACAAATATTTTCATCTGCAAAATGGCCTCGAAATAGTTTCAATCATCAGCAAAAAAAAATTAAAAACTCCAGTATTTTCATTTAAACCTCCACCTTCCCAGTTCGCCCCAATTTCTATTTCATAGGTGTACAAACATATATTATTTGTCAGGTTTTTACAGTCTGAGATCCTGTATTACAAGTAAGATTAGGCTAGTTTACTGGGGTCAGGTTAGTCATTAGACTACTTCTAGCGAAATTACAGAATTCGACAACATCTGACATTTTCAGAAAACAAGGCCGAGCGTTGAAGCACAAAAATAAGAAAGAAAAATAATTCGTGCCAGATATAAACAATAAAACACAAAATGAACTTACTCAGACAATCTGAAAATAGTTTCTTCCAGCACGGTTTCATGCGCATGATCCGACTCCGAAAGAACGGCTTCGGCCAACATCGCAAATAAAATGCAATCACGATTTTCCACAGCTCCTTGAAATAAACTTCTCAACGCTTTTCTGTGACTCATCCAGTTGAGCGAATTTTGCTCGTTGTCTTGAGATTTTTTCGGGAAGTATTTATGCATCGCTATAGCGACGTTTTGCCTGAAGAAAAACAGATAAATAATGACTTATTCAGCTGATCCGAAAAGAGATAAAAATCAGGTGCATCCCAAAACAGGGCATGTAAAAAATACTGCACGCTAACCAAATGAAATAATATCGGAGATAGATAATATATTTGTGCATATTAAAAATTAATACCAAACCGTGCCAGTTAAAAATTAATCGCGTCATCAGGCCCATAAGTTCTTTATATTTTGGAAATTTTCTTTTCAAGGAAATATCCGATTTTAAATAATACTGGAAATTAAATAACCAGATTGAATCCTTATCTGACACTGAAAAAATGCTTTGAATGATCTCAGTGTTGAAATTTTGCTTCTTTCAACAATATTTCGAGATTTTCCCAAAAGCCCAATTAAATGAATGAGAGAAATCTGATGAACTAACCTGTGACTACAGTCCGTTGAACCTACGCAGGTGGTTTTACATTTCGAACAGTTGATCGTGATGAAAGGAAACAAATCCACGTCGCGATTCAGATCAATTACGACGTCCAACTTGGTCAAAATTCCAACAAAGAATTTTTCCGCTTCCTCAAACTCGCCGATTGAACCAGTCGTCTGAATCAGGTTACACAACCCAACTCCCAGACGAACGATTTCATCTTCCTTCTTTTCATCAGAGCGGGTCTTGTAATGGGTCAGAATATTTTGCCAATAAGAGAACAAGACTGGGAATCTGTGAGAATGAATGGAACAAATAATACAATAAATAAAAACGAAGGACCATCAAACTTTTCAATTCAAATGCGGCTCTGGTTTCCTTACAAGGTTTTGGTTCTAGAAACTGACAAAACTCCGACGATGATGTCAAAAGCCACATCCCGGACTTTATGTTGACCGCGTCCAAAAGCGTCTTCCATAAGAGATAAAAATCAGGTGCATCCCAAAACAGGGCATGTAAAAAATACTGCACGCTAACCAAATGAAATAATATCGGAGATAGATAATATATTTGTGCATATTAAAAATTAATACCAAACCGTGCCAATGAAAAATTAATCGCGTCATCAGGCGCATAAGTTCTTTATATTTTGGAAATTTTCTTTTCAAGGAAATATCCGATTTTAAATAATATTGGAAATTAAATAACCAGATTGAATCCTTATCTGACACTGAAAAAATGCTTTGAATGATCTCGTTGTTGAAATTTTACTTCTTTCAACAATATTTCGAGATTTTCCCAAAAGCCCAATTAAATGAACGAGAGAAATCTGATGAACTAACCTGTGACTACAGTCCGTTGAACCTACGCAGGTGCTTTTACATTTCGAACAGTTGATCGTGATGAAAGGAAACAAGTCCACGTCGCGATTCAGATCAATAACGACGTCCAACTTGGTCAAATTTCCAACGAAGAATTTTTCTGCTTCCTCAAACTCGCCGACTGAACTGGTCGTCTGAATCAGGTTACACAACCCAACTCCCAGACGAACGATTTCATCTTCCTTCTTTTCATCAGAGCGGGTCTTGTAATGGGTCAGAATATTTTGCCAATACGAGACCAGGACTGGGAATCTGTGAGAATGGATGGAACAAATAATACAATAAATAAAAACGAAGGACTATCAAAATTTTCAATTCAAATGCGGCTCTGGTTTCCTTACAAGGTTTTGGTTCTAGAAACTGACAAAACTCCGACGATGATGTCAAAAGCCACATCCCGGACTTTATGTTGACCGCGTCCAAAAGCGTCTTCCAGGAACATTTCAAAACATATTTCGCTACTCTTCGCTTTTTCAGAAAACGCTGAATAGATCACAGTTCTATTGGAACTGTTCACACTGACGCTTTCTAAAAAGTCGCACAAGGTTCTTTCCTAAAGAAAAAGAAAAATCGGAGGTGTTCCACTTTTGCACCGTAAAATAAAGGAAACATTTAACTTACTGTCCAGTCCAATGAGACGATGAAATAAAGAAGTTTCTTGGTGTATCTCTGTATAACTGGACTGATTCCTTTATCGGAGTTCAGATGTCGCACCACGTTACTGCAACCTTCCACGAAAACGTCATCCTAAAAGTTTTCGATGATTTTACGATTGTAGAATGGCACATCAATCGCGATTACATGATCATCAGCAGTTTCCATTCATGGAAAACATGATTATTTAACCCCTCTCATAGAACGTTTCAAGTAATTCAAGCTCTACTACTGTAATAGAAAAACCGTGTCTTTTGGGAAATCATATTTTCGCCAGAAAAGGTAAGATGGGTCGAAGAACAGGAACAAATCCAGACATTATCACAACACATAGCACAGGAAATAGACAGTTGCTGGTCGTAAAAATATTGCTCGTGTAGCAAGCAAAATCCCCCCGAAAAAAAGTATTTGTATGTTCTGGAAGTAAATAAGGAACAAATAAGCGAAGTGTTCTGACTCGGAAGTTTAACCTTAAAGCAGTGCTGCCCAACATACGGCCCGCAGGCCAGATCTGGCCCAGACTCATCTGTCCCATGGTCTCTTCCCTATGATTTTCAAGGTGGCGGCCGCCACTATAGAAAATATAAATCGAAAAATGAATTTAAAAATTCAACAGATTGCTCCACCTTTCAAAAATTATATAAAGGTTATGCTTGTGATTAAACGCATAGCACTGATTTCCATTTCCAACTTTTCATTCACAAATTTAAAATTTGAAATTTAAGAAGTATCGCCTTCATAGGCCCACACAGACTTTCCACCTCAGCAATGTGGTCCTTCTTGGCCACAAAAAAAAAGTATTAATCTGGCCCTTGGCAATGTCTGAGTTGGGCAGCACTGCCTTGAAGCTTTCCAAATTTTCAGGATGAATACGAAGATCATTTCTGCTTCAAGAAAAGGTCAAAAACCTTCTTTCCCGTTGTACATGCGCATAACACTCAAGGCTGTTCTCATGTCAAGAATCAGTCTTGATTCACGGTGTACCAGATTCATAAAACTCAAATTTAATTTTCTAACCATTCATAACTCCCGGAAATATCCAAGTTTTTTAGATTTTTTTTTTACCAAATGAATCACCCAGTATAAGTTAAAGAAGAAAACCAACCCGGCAGTCGATGGAGATGAGGTTTCTTTCCAAGTACACCACGAATCTATCCAGCAGGAGAAAAGATTTCGCGTCGATGTTTGATAAATCGAACAATGTACAAAATTTCGCTCTCCCTGCAGCAGCTCTGACTCCACTTTTGAACAATTCATCATTTTCTGCCAGTTTCTCCCCGAACTTCCACATAAGGTTAGGGTCGACTTCAAAAGCCATTGTCGACAATATCGACACCAACTGCTCTGATCCTTCCAGCATTTTCCACACGCTTTTCGCATTCATCGTGTTCAAGAGCTTGAGTAAACGTGAGCACACGGAGTGACGTCGCTCGTTTTCTTTGGATAATGAAGATATGATGGAATCTATGTTGGAAACTGTTTCAAAATGCTCAAACATTGACATGTTCTCCATATCTGAACTCGGCAACACTTCAGTGAGCCAAGACAGAACGCTCAGCTTTCCTTCGATATTTTCCTGCAGATGATAGATTTTGTCGAACTGATCCGTTCTGTTTTCCATGATAGTCTGTAAAGAATTAATTAGGAATTGACAGACAATTTTGTGGCAAACGTTCGTCAATTGATAAAACCTCGATCTTGATGAAAAGAAAAAAGAAGGAATGACGCCGCGTTCTGAAATATCAGTTTCAAGGGCACTTAGCAGATTTTTTAAAATCAACACAATTCCCAACGGATTTTTCGTGATGAAACTCCAATTTAAGTTCTCAGGGCGTTTTCAAAAGCGAACATCAGAGAGAAAAATCCCATCACTTCTACACAAACCTTCACGATCGTCGTCTTATCACAGCCAACATGACTTGAGATTAATTTGAAAGCTTTTCCACATGCAGATTGATGCCGTCTGATCTTCATTGGCGGTCCAGAAAAGTCAATCATATTCATTATCAACCAATCGAAAAATGCGTCCAATGTGAGCTCTCCGACAATCCCACTAAACTTTTTCCGTGCGGACACCACGACGGGGATTTTACTGAGTAAAAGTTTCCTTCGACGTTCTGAGAAAACCATGGCCCTCTCAACATGGTATAAACACCTGAGGATCTCTTCCACTTCGCCTTCTTCGGCTTCACCATCAACGGAGTGTATGAAATTTTCACATAGGTCCAAGGCATCCAAAAAACTCGCGAACAAGTAAAACGAGTATTTGTCCACCACTTCCTTGGCCTCTCGGAACGCAACACGGAGAGACTTGAACCCGTACGAAGCACCTGCGAAAACAAAGCGGACAGTTTTTCACCTCTCGAAGGTTTGAAATCACTGACAGGGTGCTAAAAATGTGTCAGGCCTGCTCGAAAAAATTAATTGTTTTACCCATTATTTTTTCTACGTTTTAGATGTTTCGCAATTGTAAACTGGAAAATTTTCCCTTGAAATCATGCAGTAAATTGATGAACATTTTTAAAAATCTGAAAAAATCCCAGAACCTAAGAACATTATGGGCTATTATTCAGATTATTTTTTCCCTTTACAATCACACCAACGCCAAAAATATCTGAGGTCGAGCTCAACTAGGACAACACACGTGTAGTCGAATGTGTGCGTGTAGCAAATTGCAGAGAAAAGAGCAATTCAAAAACACTTCTAACAGGGACCAACACCAGAAAAATGTATTGGTGCCCCGGATAATGGATGCTTCGTAATTTTTTTTTTACCGAATGATGTATGGATTCCAGCGACGTTTGCTTTGGATATTAGACCCTGCTTCACAGACTGTATTAAAAATGTTAGTCCTTCAAAAATCATGTCGCCGCGAGAAATTTGGTATCCAGAATTTTTCAAGAGCATAAAACCTTTCTATAGTAATATACTTCGGACATGCACTGTTTAATACTAGAGGTGTTTGCGGAAACAGCATAAATATCGACTTAAAATGGTAAAAATGACAATCTACCAACCGAGACGACGAAGAGGATCATCCTGACGACACTGACTCGCAATCCATTCCAGAACGCTCTCCATGGTTCCAATATCATGTGATTCTCGAGCAAACACAAAAAAGTCTCGAAGATACTCGCCAGCTGCTTGCCGTTGTCCAATGCTGCCTCGCTGAACCAACATATCCTGTGAACGCAAAAAAAATTGGGCTCGTAAAATTCAACAGATATTAACGTATATATCCTCAAAAACACCAAAGGGTAATTAACATACTGTAATTTAACTAGTACAGTACTTAGGGTCGTGATGATTCAGAGAAAGGAGTTCGAGGGTTAAGCAAGTAATCCTTCTGTGGAATGCGCATCACGACTTCTCAGGAAAGGAACAGTCTCCTTCTTGAAAAATATTGCTCAACAAATTATTTTCTCAAAAAGCAAAAGTAAGGTACGATATTCTCAAAAAATACTGCAAAATAGGAGTGCTTCGACGATCAGTTATCATTTGCGATTTAATGCACCGTATTAATAATCCTCTAAAAAAAACGTTAGAAACTGACCTAAAAGACCAGAAGAAACGCTTCTAAGGTATTACGAGCTTTTTGTGCCTTCCATATTGTATTTTACAATATTTCTGAAAGTTCAAATATCGAAAAAATCCAAAACTCCCTGCAAATAAACTTATTTGAATACGCGCGTAAATAAAAAAAAAATAATAAAAAGAACTGGTAACTAACGCAAATGCAGCAGAACAAAGCTTCGCGATTGATACGACTCATTTTCGGTTTTCCTGTATTGACCACAAACCAACGAGTCAACTGGCAAATGAGCGGCTTGAAGATGGATTTCACGGCTAGATCGTCGTCATCCGCACCGAGTCGCAACAATGCAGGATACACCAAATACCTTCTTGTCGCCTCCAGGCATGGTGGGCCATCTTCTCCACCAGACGCATCTGCGTTTCATCGAATAGTTGAATCATTTTCTAACGCCAAATATTTTCAAAATACAAATACATGCAAATAGAAAGAGCAACAACAAAAATGTGCAGTTCCAACGAAGTGTGTAAAATAAATCCTTTTACAAAATTTCCCAATCCTTCCTGTTAGGTCGATGAAATTCTCAACATTAGTAATTTATTCGTTCAAATGAGAAGATGTTTCTCATTACAGATGATAGACTCTCTACATACAAAAATGTTCTCCGTTCAACGAATTTTTTATTGTTCCTTGAATTTTTTTAGTGCAGTAGATAGAATCTACTTGTTGAACGTTTTCAATATTCCCTATTTGTTTGACCATAATCATGTGTCACTTCAATTATGTCACGTTCGGAAAAATTTGACAGAGGCTCACCATTTTAGGGAAGGTTCAGCTACCACTCCAAAAATGTAATATCAGATTACTTCAAGTTCGCTAAATATGTTTTTGACATTAGTTAGGATAGGATTAAAAACGTTTATTTCTTCCATTTCAGGCGACACCTGTTCGACATATAGGGAAGCAAGGCCAGGAGTCGAAGTGCAAGGGTGATAGTATTTCACCGAAGCTACATACAATAGTACGGTAATTAGGTTTAGTAATCCGGTGTTTCCGAAGAGGTTTGACAATTTTATTTCTTTATGTTTCCTAAAATTTACTTTGGGTATTTTTTGTTCCTACTGCTGATTCAGTGCGACATCTGTTGAATAAGTTAGAAAAAAAAGTGTCGCACGAGAGGACACAAATTCCAAAAAATTATACTTTTCAATACTGTAATAAATCATAAAGAACATAATAAATTTTTATAATGAAGAACAGCTCACCCATTCCAATCAGGTAAACGACCAAGGAATGCAAAGCTTCGCACGCCGCCAATCGAGTTTTCCTATCGCTTGATTCCACGCTCAATTCGACAATGCGAGGCACAAAACCATCTAAAATTCCGAATTAAATCTGAATGCAAGCATCGATACTTCTCAACTGTCATGAAAATAAACTTACCCACGGAAATCTCGGGCTTGGCATCGACAAATGGCACTGGAAATTGCAACGGTGCTTCGGCATTCCACGCTACAAATTTTCCGTTCGAAGCAGCAGCTCCAGCAAACACAACCCGGGATATGATGCGATCTGACAAACAGTGTTTGCCAATGATGCGAAGGATTGTTGTCTGAATAGTTGAAAGGGAAACGAAGTTGTCACTCATTCCGCCGCTTCGCAGTCTTTTATCGAGCAGCCTCTGGCGACGCTTCCGGCGCGCAGCTTCCGTTTTGGGCAATTTCTGGCCAGGCAATGAATCAACATCCGTCGCTGCGAAGGAAATAATGCTTTTCAATCAGCAAAATTTGTCATTTTGGTACAGAAGTTAAAAATACTCCGAGACCTTTCCTCGAAGCAACTGCCCACTCAAGAAAAATACTTGATTTTCGAAGACTCCTTCGATTTTTATTTCTTTAAATTACCTGCCTCATTCCTCCAATACTGAGGGACTTGAAGCCCTTCAAATTTGGAAAAAAAAAACAACTAAGTAACGAACTATTCGAAGTATTTTTAGGATTACACACGGAAAACAAGGTTATCAACCTGCATTAATAAATAGTTAATTTGGAAGATCTCACAAAATGGAGGAAATATTCGAAACTCACTATTGTCACCAGCAGACCTCAAATACTGATCCAAAATGGGGATTATTTTCGAGAAAAGCTTTTGTTTTCGATTTCCATCCAATGAAGGTAACCATCGCTCAATCGTTTCAAGGCCTTCTTTTGCCAATAAAAGAAAACTTTGTCCTTTGACGAACACCGTCTGCAAAACAAAGAACATGAAAATTTTTTTTCAGATGCAAAGAAGGTAGACAATTTAGTGCAGGGTGTCCTAAAAGTTAATGTGTACTACACTAGCAGCATGAAAGTCTGAATTATCCAAATTATAAATTTTGATTAAACGATTAAACATTGCTCTAAGTATGGGAGATAAAAAAAAAGGCTTCATCGTGAATTTTACCTGGAAACCAATAAACCATCTTTTTTACATGAAAATAGAGGAATGGTAATGCGCACCCAGAAGGTACCCAAAAAGCATTAAATTTCAGATGACTCAATTAGGGCAACCCAACTTAGCAAGATCCCCGTCACGGAAATAGATTCACCACATCAATTACAACTTTATCACTGCACAGCAACTATACACTTACAAAAAAGTATTTGGGGAGATCACAAACCTCAAGCATAGCAATTAGTTCGTCGAATGAATTCATGATCA
Organism: Notodromas monacha; assembly: GCA_905338405.1. Lineage (NCBI taxonomy): Eukaryota > Metazoa > Arthropoda > Ostracoda > Podocopida > Cyprididae > Notodromas > Notodromas monacha. Next base: position 10,524 of record CAJPEX010003021.1, on the reverse strand, counting down.
ACGAGACAGGAGAAGCGCAGACCATGCGGCAACACGACAGCAGTAATTCATCCGAATAAAATCGGCATTTTAGAATCGCGGCCTTCAAAAATTCTGCGACTCTCTCTTGGAATTCCGAAGGCGTATCCAGCTCATTGACAACATCCATTAGGTCATCATCATCATTACGAAGATGTTCTTGGGTGTTCGGTTTCAAGAGCAACATGAGACCTAATTGGATCATTTTATAAAAGCCACTGGCAAGGGGATACTTTTCCGAGGCAATCATCGCGGTTTCGGTCCAGGCAAACATGTGTTTGCGAACAGATTCAGCATAGCTTGGATCCGCTCGCTCCGCAAGGACAAGAAATGAGAAGTCAACAACGTTGGCGAAGATAGAGAAATCGTCGACGTTTGAAGCAACAAGACCGTCTTCTGCCTCCTGTGAAAAATGAAATTGAATTCGAAAAAATCCCGAAGATGAGACATTACTTATAAAAAATAATGTACAGTTGAAAGAGAGGGAGAAACGATACTACATTGATAATTGCCCGAGATAAGTTTATACAGTATACAGTAGTGAAAAAATCATGCAAAAAATGGCTTCGATAATTACAAAGCTGAATATAAATTGAATAAATTCACTTTAAATCCATTCATATATGATAAAAATCCCTCACCAACTCAATTGGAGTGAGTTCTTCGACGTTCCTTTCGTCGTCAACACGATGAGTCTCCAAATTTAAATCATCCACGATTTGCAACACTCCGGTAACAAACGCAGCCACGAAATCGTCGTTCGTTACATCAACCGGAAGTTCTAAAACAAAATGAAGTCCAGTTCACAGATCAGCAAGAAAAAATCGGACGACAATATCATCAACTCTATTTGCATAAGGGATTTATCAAAAATTTTTAGTTAAAAGCTTTCATAATTAATTTTGTTTCTCGCTCCATATTTTTGCAATATTTACCAAGACATTTGTGACTCGCAAAACTTGAAAAGAAAAATAATGACAGCACATAAAGTCGTACCGTATTTCCGCAATTCAGATTTTGAGAGTCCAGCAAGTAGCTGCGTCCAAACACCGACGAAACTTTCGTGACTAACTTTCCCACTCCAGCCATTGAAACGCTTGCCAGAATCATCCATCAGCGGATCAATTATATCAGCTTCTTCTTTCGGAAAATGGGAGCATGCTCTGATGACACCCTGACGAACTGCAAAAATAAATTTGCAAACACGCCCATGAAATTCGCATAATTGTCATGATACATGATTAACCAGGATTCCATCCCCACAAACATGAAACGCAATGCAAAGGGAATTTAAAAAATCTAAAATTGAGAACACTCACTGATGACACGAAGAAACTGAGAATGTGCCACATTGAATTCTTTCGCCTTCAGGGCGACAATAAATCTCAAAAGCGACGAGGAAACTATGAAATGAACTTGCACGGGTATTCCTTCAGCGAATCCTTCGCACAAAATCACCCCAATTCTTTCCACATTCCGCAAATTGCACAAAATCACGGATTCGTCCTCTTGCTCCAGTGCCGTTGTAATGGCAGACAATGCGATGAAAAAATCAGGGGCCAGCCCCACCTTTGCTTCCCCGCCTCTGAAAATGAAAATAAACGCGTTATTTCATGTTTGAAGTTACCAGGGAAATCTGTGCATTCACTCAATGATGATTTTCAAGCCGAAATTGACAAAGCTTATTAAGTAGCGTCCAAGAAGTTCTTGGCTGTAGAAAACACTGCAAGGACCAGCGAAAGCGCCAAAACCCTTGAAGCAAGAGGCCATTTCCTTTTCCGTGATGCAGTTGCTCGGTTGCTCGCTGGTTTTACGCAGTTGCTCTACGTAATACTGAAATAATAATTTCATAATTGAATGAATGCGTGGTAGGACCCAAATTTCGACGAAAATAAAAAAGGAGGGAGTCGCCCAGAAATATTTCGCTACTGGAAAGGCGTTTGTAAAATACTGCATTAAACCTTTCCGATGATATCTCTGTCAGTATTCATGTTCGACACATTTTCAGATGATGAATTCATCGCTTCCCCTAAAACTTTTGAAATTTAATTTTTTTTCACAGTATTCAATGCATAGAACACTGTATATTTGAGATCTAAGGCTTCACCAACAGCATGAGGCGCCAACTGCCACCACCTTTCGGTCCTATGCATATTTTCATCATTTTCTGATGGGATAAGAATTTCAGAAATAATTTATTCAATTGGGAACCATGGCGGAAGTCGAAAAACTTCGCTGAAATTCATTGGCGACCGACCGACCCATCATTCTGGGAAAAAACAGAAAAAATAAAGAGATTACTTACAATAAAGAAACAATATGGGCAAATCTAAAATTTATTTCAAAATTGCGGGCGGCCGGAAGAAAATTCGCAGACATAGGATAGAATTTATAAATTAATTGACAAATTAATTTTGAAAAGGACTAACCGAGAACACTTTCTTTCCGTTACCAGCGTCCATCCGTCCCCTGGATTCCACCAGAGCAGCAGCAACAACTCTCAAAAAGGAATCCATCGCAGAGCGCGCAGCTTTTTTCGTCTCTTCATTTTTATGACCGCAACATTCCAAAATATATTTGTGCAGATCTGCGGAACTTCCTTTAAGCACGACTGCGCACGCATTTTCGAACAGTTTCGGCTTGAAGAGAACAGCGTAATCCGAAATCAGACGCAATGCAGCTGAAATGAACCGCTCATGAAAAACTTGGTAGGACATTAAACACGATGTCGAGTATGGAGATTTAAAAACCCCCGACAAAGCTCCGTTCGATTATTTACCGAGACCAATGCATTTAAATTTTAGAAGAGACGACACGAACTATGGTCATCGATGGAGATGCAGTAAACCCTCATTACTGGAGATACAGTAATGATACTAGCATTGAGATCCCGTCAAAAAGAAAACCGCCAAAATTATTGACAACTCAAATATGCTCCTGCAAATTACCATTGCCTTCGATAGCCTGCCAACAAGATTCAAGTTCCACAGAGATGCCAAAATTTAGATATGATTTACGCATCTCAATGTTATTTTGATTGATTTCTAGAACTAGAACTACTAGAAGAATAAGAATTGTATTTCTTATTATACAGTACTTCATTTTCATATTATTTTACCTTTCAAGATAAACTATCAACCCCAGTTAAACCGCCACAAACATCACAAACAAATGCTGGTGGCTTATTAAAGTTTGGCTGTATATAATATACGCACCTCGAGAAGTTTCTCCTGATTGCCTTAGTTCTTCAGTAAGCGCCAGAATTTTCAAGATGACCTCAAATACTGTATCATACAGAGCGGAATCGCCAGGAAGGTCGTAATGCATGCAAAGGCCACGAATAGCGACGAAACACCCCTCAACGATGGTGAGATCAACCTTTTTGGATTTGCTGTTCATCTGCCGCTGAAATTGAACCTTGACAACTTTCGCAATAGCTTCTAAACTGCACTTTGGAAACTTCTCCGCAATTTTCCCGAGCAGCTTCAACGCCGCCCTTTTTCCTTTCAAGAAAAATATGAAAATTTATGTCTCAAATTGGAATAGCGAAAAATTCTGCTGATCTGACTTTCTCCGAAAATCGGCACTTTTTATTACGCTAGGTTCAACTTCGGTTCAAAGTTACGAAAAATCGTGTAAAAAAAAAAACCTGTTGGTCTCAGTTTTGTTCCATCCAATTCCCGTATCATACGGGTGATCAACTGGATAACTTTCCAGTCATAATCCGAGAGTTGGCCGTAAGGCTGAGTATCCAAGAGATCGGTGAGAAATTCCAAAGATTTTTCCACGACCTTCGCATTCTCAATGCATTTATTGAAAACATCCAAACACATGCCCTGCAAATAGAGCACAACGAAACCGAATTGAGAAATTTTAATTGGTTTTGGCACTCGATCGTGAACTGCTGCGCACAAAAAAAAGCAAAATATTTTTTTAGCATATGCGGAGGGTTTCTCAGATTTCATTCCAGTCAAAAGCAAATTCTCCGAAACAGAAATAATCTTGTCCATTTACAGCGAAACATACAAGATGATTTTCAAAAATTTCAGTCCATCTCGTGACAAAAATAAGCAGATGTGATGCAATCGAAAATGTCTGAGAAATCTCTCGATGCTTGGTGTTTCAATTGCAGATGGAGATTTTTTTCCTTCCTATTTTTTTCTCGCAGTAAATAATTTTTTTATCTTGTCGGATTCAAAACTGGTTTCCATGTTCATCTGGGCAGAATAAGGCTCTGCTTTCCTAATCCCGACGTAATTAAATAGTCCTTAAAGAAGAATAATATAATTCCCTCGAGTTTTCTCTTGTGTGTTTTTGTAGGACAGAGATTTTCCGTTGGTAACGTAAAAGGGACAGAACTGAGGACTTTCTCGATAATTAGATAAGTGGTCGAGAATGGATACAGTACCCATATTGAAGTCCGGATTCATTTGACTCGGACTGTTCGGAGATGATTCTCCAGATTTGTGAAAAACCGTTTCTCATTTCATTGGAATACTCACCCTGAGCAACAAAACTTTTGAAGAGTCGCCAGGAGAATGCTTGAAAAACGGCAGCAATTCAGCAATGGTCTGAATACCATTACAGACGGCCGGGATCGCGTCATTCACTTTAGCCGCATTTCTTATCGCACTTTCCAATCCACGATCTCCAAACAAGCTTTCAATGACCAGTTCTATAAAAGCGGAACAATAATAAACCTCATATTAAATTTGAACACGGCAAGGAGAAAATGAGGAAAATACAACTCACGGTGATCTTCTGAAAGGTCGACGCTGCTCACGAGCTTCAACAGCGTATCTGAGATCTGGTTCAGCTCTTCGGGCTGAACCGGATTAGCCTTATCGCTAAACTCGTTTAAAAGCCTTCGCAATTCTTCCATGTTTGAAAAAAGGCTGCCGCGAAATCAGTAGATCATGGTAACTTTCAATCAACACTTCCCGTCACAAAGGTAGCACGATCTGCCCATTCCTGATATAAACGAGTAGCGCTTAACATTTTAAAAATTACCTCGATGTGCACAAGAAAAATAAAATAAAATCGTTGGAACAAAATTTATCATCGTAGAACGCATCTGTATTCGCAGATGCGTCCTTGCTTCATCAGCATCACGTGGCCACTTCAATCAGCACGTACCAAATAATTACAGCCACCAGCCCCTATTCTGCCGCGGGTACAAACAAAGAAATTCTCAGTAAAAAAAAAGAAGCACGATCACATGCGAAAAAAATTAGTTATCTCATAGACTGAATAGTCCCTCTCTTGCCGATAACAGGGTTCACCTCAGTCGAGATGATCTTGTCAGAGGTCGTCTCGATGTGCACACCAAAAAATACATGAAATAACATCGTCGGAACAGAGTTTATAATCGACGCATCTGTATTCGCAGATGCGTCCTTGCTTCATCAGCATCACGTGGCCACTTCAATCAGCAAGTATCAAATCATTACAGCCACCAGCACTTATTCCACCGCGGGTACAAACAAAGGAAATTCCCAGTAAAAATACAAGACGATTACATACGAAAAAACGTAGTTATTTCATCATCGACTGAATAGTCCCTCTGATGCCGATAACAGGGTTCACCTCAGTCGAGATGATCTTGTCAGAGGTCCTGGCCCAAAACGGACCCTCAAGTCCACTGTTCGGCCTGCCTACTCTGTGAAAATCAGGATTTTTTCCTACATTTGCAGGAAAGTTGGCGGTCACTTGAGAAAGGCCGGACAGATGGGCGGTCATGGGATCCACTTTACCCAGGGGACTCCAGAGTTTAAACGAGAAGCCCAAGCAATTTCCTCCAGCATCTCGGAGATCATGGTCGTCGGCGTATGTCGTGGTCAAGTTCACAAGGGCTTGTCCAGGAGCATGTCCGTGGATGGGGATATCCCCAAGTGGAATAGATCCCACGAACAAGTCATTGATCCAGTCAACTTCTTCGGCGAGGTCCGAGAACCACTTGAAGCCGCAATCGAATCCCAGATATGAGGACCAATCCTGCAGTTTCCCGTCGTTTTTATCACGGGAGTAAACTGGAAAGTCAACGGGGTATTTTTTATAGGAACGGAAGACACGGCATCCAGCAAAAGTTAGAGGGAAACAGAGCCCAGGGGCAAGTCTTCCATTCGCCGTCCAATCCGTTTCGCTGTCATGGGCAAATGGCTCCGGGTCAGAGTCGTCTTCAGCAAACTGGGCAACATCGTGGTTCTGCGAACGGAACACATCTTCAATGTTGATTATTTTCATCAATCGACGCATGTTCTGTCGCAAAACGGCGACCGGTGGAATGATGTTGAAGAGCAGGTCGACGGGCTGATCATTAACACCATCTGCAACGATCGGTCCACGGGGAAGACTGGGCCCAATGAGGCCAACACCTTCATGTTCGCCATGCCCACAAGAGAGACCGCGGAATACATCAACAAGTGGTCCTGGAATTCTCATGGCTTCTAGTTTCCGCATGAGAGGTGCGAGTCTGTTGTTGAACACGTGATGTACCGTTCCCATATACTCCTGAACTCTCAAGACCTGGACGATCCACAGAGTTCCAATGTAGATGTGGAAGAGAGCAGGATGAAATCCGCGATCACCGATCATGCGAGACTCGTTGATTTCACCCGCGATTATTCCAACAAGATAGCCAGTGAACTGGTAGTTTGGCCAGTATGTTGAAATAATTGGTTTGCACTTCAAGAAATAGAGATTTGGAATCAGACGAATCATAGCGGTCATCTGTTCAAGCTCATTTTCGTCTTCAGAGGTAGACTTTCTCTGAGAGGTTCGCTGTTTACCGCTGGACGCGCTTACACCGGACATTCTCACTGCACTTTTTGTCACTATTTCGCCAATGATCTGGAAAAACTAACGCTTTGAAAAATTAACGTATGTTGGGTTCAATATACAGATTGCTTCATTCAGCATACTGTACAGCAATGGATTATTTCACGAGTTATCAACTCGCGAAGTAAACCATTGCTTTTTCATAACAAATAATAATGAAAATGTCTCTTAGGCCTTCAGTGCGTTGAACATATTTCGGTTGGGTAGGGAAAATTGAGATCTTTCGTTTTTCAGGACTCCACGTCCCACGTAGCCCTACAGGATTAGACGTCCTCAGTCTCCTCACAGACTATACTTCCTGAGATTACATCTACCTTCACGAACAGCATCCATGAAACATTTTATCATTCCAGTAATTCGTAATTTCTCCTCTTCGGTTGGTCACTCAGTTCTTGAGGAGTGAAGAGCGCTTGTGACTTGAGCAGCACAAAACCTATTCACAAAATCAACAGGTAGCGACAAAAGAAATAATTTTGAATCAGCACTTAAAAAAAAAAAACGCTCTAACGGGTAGATTTCTAATCCATTATCAAGGTAACCCATACTCAGGAATAGATCATCGCAAGAACCAATACGTACACGGTGATTCACCTTGACAGTCATCAGCTTTCTTTTTATTCTTCTGCTGATGAAAAGAAAGCAAGAGAATTTCAGACTAATGAGAGCTATTTCATCATCGAACGAATAGTCGTTCTGATGCCCATCAGAGGGTTCACCTCAGTCGAAATGACTTTGTCAGCAATCCTCGTCCAAAATGGCCCATCAAGTCCGTTGTTCAGCCTGTCCACTTTGTGAAGTCCAGTATTCTTTCCCACGTTGTCAGGGAAGGTAGCGGTGACCTGAGAGAGGCCACAAAGCTCCGCCGTCGTGTGGTTCATTTTATCCTGAGGGCTCCAGATTTTAAAAGAGAACTCCAAGCTGTCTCCGTCAGCATCGCGAAGGCTGTGTCAGGGAAGGTAGCGGTGACCTGAGAGAGGCCACAAAGCTCCGCCGTCGTGTGGTTCATTTTATCCTGAGGGCTCCAGATTTTAAAAGAGAACTCCAAGCTGTCTCCGTCAGCATCGCGAAGGCTGTGATCATTTACGTAATTCGTCGTCAGGTTCACAACGGCTTGTCCTGGAGCACGGCCATAGACTGGGATATCCTTCAGAGCACAGGACCCCTCAAACACATCACAAATCCAACCCACTGTTCCGGCGACTTGCTTGAACCACTGGAGGTTATCGAGTCCGAGATACGAGATCCAATCCTGCTTTTTCTTTCCCTCTTCATCACGCGGGTAAGTTGGAAATTGCATATTGTACAAACTCGACCCATACCGACCCGAGACGCCATAACTCCCAAAGTACGATTCAGAATATAATGAAAAGGTCAGTGGAAAAGAAAGACCTGGAGCAAGTCTTCCGTGCGCAGTCCAATCCGTCTGGCTCTCGTGGGCAAATGGCGAAGGGTAAGCCTTGTCTGCGGCAAACTGGGCGACATCGATGCTCGTAAAACATATTTTGTTGGCACATCGTCCCTCTCGATCCTCTCGGTCGTTCGCCATTTCAAACATGCGACGCATATTTTGTCGCAAAATGGCGACTGGTGGAATGCAGTTGAACAACAGGTCGACGGGATGGTCATTAACACCCTCCGCAACAATCGATCCATGCGCCAGACGGGGTCCTATCAGGCCAGAGCCCGCTTGGTCAGCGTGTCCACAAGATAGGCCGCGAAAGAGGTCAACTAGAGGACCTGGTATTTTCATCATCTCCAGATCTTTCAGATGAGGGGCGAGTCTGTTCTGAGACGCGTGATGAACCGTTCCCATAAATTCTTGAACTCTCAGAACCTGGACAATCCAGAGGGTCCCGATGTAGATGTGGAAGAGTGCTGGATGAAAGTTGTCACGGTCATAATTGTTCTTGGGACGAGAGATGAGCCGTTCACAGTTGACTTCGTTCGCGATTAATCCGACAACGTAGCCGGTGAAGTAGTAATTCGGCCAATAGGTGGACACGTCGTCCTTGTAAGTCAAGAAAGAAAGATCAGACATGAGATGAATCATAACGGTCATTTCTTCCGTTTCGTCATTCGTACGCAGCCTTTTCGCTGAGGCTCGCCGTTGATCTCCAGAACCGCATTCTTTACTCGCCGTATTTTCTTTCATTCTTTTGTCCATGATCAACATACTGTAACAATAAACGCGTTGATGTAAAGCATCACACTGGATTAATGCACACAGCACCTTAAAAAAAAACTAACCCCTTTCAGAAAAAAGGTAAAATTGAAAAATGGTTTTTAGGGCTTTCTTGAAGTTACACAAGTTTTCTTTCATTCACAACCAAGATTCACTCCATCTTATATTTACGGTGTCTCACAAATTTAGACAAAATCTGCAATAGGAGATTTCAAAGAATTTTTAAAAGCCTTACTTTTAAAATCCTCAACAATACAATAATCAAATAGATTAAACGCCTTAGGATACTTCGAGGCAAATTTTCGCATGAAAGAAGAATCATCAGAAATTCAAAAACATACGAATCGATTTAAAACCTTCGAACACTTGAAAGCCTGATCACTCACCACCTCGTGCGATGCACTCCTTCACAGTCGCCTTTGAATTAGCTTCAGAATTCAGATAATCAACGTCAGTGACGAACTTGGCAAAAAATCTCAGTTCGCTATCTTCGAAATGATCTGGACTCGGTGAATAAAAAATTATGAATTCCACGACAAAGTTGAGATTCACAATCGTGGTAATGAACGTTTGCAGTCGAGCAACTACCAATTCAAATTCGGAGGGAATTTAATTCAGCACTCACTACTTCAGAAGTTTTCGACAGATGCTCAACAGATTCTCAGGAGAGAAATTCCCCAAACTTCAGAGCGGATTTCGGAATACATAATAATTATAATTATTCAATTATAATTAAAATCAATTACTGCAATAATTATTACTGATGACGGAATGAGACAGTCACGTGACATTTCTTCGTGAAGATAAATACTTAGTAGTGGAGTGAAGAAGTAGGCCCGTAAAATTGGAAAACAGTCCTAAAAGACAGCAAAATTAGCAAGTAAAGAATTTTTAAAAATACGTTTTCCAAGGAAAAAAATCTCTCGTAGGAAATGTCAAGAATCTCTGACGTAATCGAATTGATGTCGGAAAAAATCGGGAAACTTCAGTTCACACAAAAGAATTTTGGAGAATACTAGTCATGAAATGTAGGATTTTCTAAAACGTCACAGGTTTAAGAAAAGTGAGGATTTTTTTTTAATCAACCATCAATCCTCAAGCAAAATGGACACGGCTGGATTCCCACGAGACATGAAAGCACGATGATGATTGAATCATTGACCATCAAGACAATACTAAACGAAGCACTGCGAAGTCCAAATCCCACCCAAAAACTCGTCAGGCTTTACAAATCACCACCTTCTACGTCAGCTCAAGTGTCTCGTACAAGAATTCCATCTTGAAATTCACTCAAGAACCTGAAAAAAACGGGGAAAATTATCCAAAGCTCCACAGTTGGACATTGACGACGGAGATTCTCTCGCTCGCGAGGTCTAGCCTTGAGCACAACACCGACGAGGAATCTTCCTCTAAAAACACGTTTTTGATCGTACAATCCAATAATCATTCCCAAAACACACCTCCAAAGACCTATTCTACGTAATAAG